>SRMA01024023.1:130571-216056 GCA_007224835.1 Danionella cerebrum
CAAGCACGGGGAAAACATGCAAACTCCTTCCAGGAAGGCCACTGGTGAGCCTCGAACCGATAACCTTCTAACTGGAAGGCCACAGTGCTACACACTGCGCCACCATGCCGCCAAATAGTTTTAAAAGATTCTCCTCATCTTCTGCATAAAGAAACCATTCAAAGCTGAGCACGAGGTCCAACATTCCTCTGTATTTTTCTCTCTTAAGTTTAATAATGCAGCATGAGGAAATTTCAACTGCAGTTCTTGGAATTTCCTTTTTGCACAGTATTTATACAACAAAGTGTTATATAATTGTATATAAATCTGAAACTTGGACACAACTATTAGAGCAATGGAAGCAGAAAAATAGAAAAATTTTGGCTGCAAGTTATTATCCATTTGCTCTTTTATCTTTCTATTCAGGTATATAAAAATTGACTTTAACACATAAACTCATAACTGAATGATCCTCTGCAACAGAGGGAAAAATGCCAGTTCTTGCTTGGATCAACTGTCTTTTTAAAAGCACAGCAACAGAAAGCCCAAATGCTTGCAGGAAATCAGGTTAGATTATGATGGAGTGCTGTGACAAGGTTTGAAAATGAAATTCTCTGGGGACCTGCTTGAGTCGTGTGGAGCTGGTGAAAAACATCTGCAGCTTAGCTGGGACAAGATGGACCAGCAGCTTCACGCTGCAGAGAGAAAGTGAGGCAAGGCAAGGTGTTGAGTCTTAGAACACAATAATGATTCCGTTGGAGATTTTCAGCAGCTGCTCCAAGGGATCTTTGCTTGTTAAAAAGTGGCATTTCTCCTCAGCTCCAGCAGTAAGTTCTTGCCATAGTAATAAAACAAGTCTCTCTTCCACATAAACAAATGATACACAGCCAGCAGGCTTTGGGGGCTTTTTAGCAGATTTTTTTTGTACAGTTTAGAATGATTAGAAGCAGAGCGCTCAAGCCAATGGTTTTGTAATGAGCTGTGCTTTCCAAAGCAATATCAGAGAAAAGCAGCAAACTGCCACTTTCTGTAAGGCCTAGAACTAGACCCAAAGCCAGGATTGAGATTCCTACCATGGGACCCAAGCTCTGGAGCCATTCACTAGATGCTGAATGAGACGGTTGCCTTCTCTTTATCATAGAGTCCAGTTCCATGTAAGCTATTACAATCAGGATGCTCAGGGATCCTCCAGAAGCATATAACTGAAATGTAGTCTGATGTAGTCTGTAGTTTGACTGAAAAGCTTCTTGAGCATTAAATAATATTAACAATTCTCACAGCAAAGATGGAAATATAACATCTAGGCTAAAGTTAACCAAATTGATACTGAAAAAAAAAAAACTAAGTGATGTTTGTATAACAAGTTTCGGGAGGAACAATCAGGGCGTACCATCAGTGTTCCCAAAGGATTCACCCAACTACTATGAGTGGGATTTTTTTGTAATTATTTTCTAAAAAAATGGCTAAGCAATCAGATAATTTTATCCGATAATTTTCAAGAAAAAATGAGCACAACAGTATATTAATATGAATACTAATAATTCTCATATGCAAACGTAATTCTCATATTCTCATATCCAAATGTTTGCTTGTTTTAGTCTTTTTAGTCAACTTATGTAAGTGTTTATGTAAGTGTAAAATGAATAGTTTTATTGTGAAATTGTTTATGGTTTTAAGTCTCCAGCCTTATATAAAGCAATAGCTTGTTTTGACGGAATGACAGGCGGAGAAAGGGATGCGAGTCGAATGAGTAGTCAACATGAGCTGAGCATGAGCGCACTCCATCGCTCTGACACATGATTTATCATTCTGATGAAGACAGAGAGCTCGGGCATGAGGTCTTGAAGAATACAGCACTGGAGCACTGGTCATACACTGCCATTTTTGCTTGTGAATTCTCTGAATTTACATAAAGCCAAAGCCATTTCACATCAATTAATCAAGAGAGAAAAAAGAAATCAAATTCTTAATCATCGGACATTGAATCTGGGAAAATGGCAGCTGCTGCAGCAGTATGAATCTCCATAAAGACTTTAGCTGTCACTCTTTCTTTAAATGGCCAGCATGATTCAGAGAAACATTTCCTGAGCTGATAAATCAACCTCTATGGGTTCGATTTTAAAATACAGAAAGCCTTAAGACAAAGCAAGTGCTTATTAATCAATCTATATGGTAAGTCAGTCCTTGAGGATCCAGCTTTAGAAGGGAAAATTCCCTTTGAAACAACTCTTTATCGGCTGTCATAAAAATAGCTTCCCGTGTCGGGAGGAGCTTAATGTCTCATCATGGTGAGTTATTCATCTGTACAATTCATCTTTTGATGTAGTGATGCTTAAATCTTCAGTTAAACTTCAATTGTTTTGACATATTTGCTTTTTAGTAGTCTTCATGAAGTGCAGGTGTACATTAGATTGCGACATCTTTAAATGAGTCTTGGTGAGTTCACATGCCAGTTATACTGGTGTTGATTCTGGTGTTAAAAATAAAAAAAAATATTACTGTTAATCAGAAGAATCAGAACCAGAAACGTCTTTATTGCCATGGTCAGTGAAACAAGTTTCAAGGACTAGGAATTTTTTTTGGTGATGGTGCAACACAAAGAACACGTACTAAATAATAAATAATAAAGTGAAGTATGCATAAGTAAAATAAAAGAAATAGAATAGAATATATTTAAAAAAGAGAAAAAAAACAATGAGGAAGGTAATGGTTAAATAGTATCAACTCATTCACATCTCAGTCGATTTTAAGTAAATTTTAACTAGAGCTTCAGTGGGTGGCGAGTTTGCCCATGAGAGCAGTTCTCACACCATGTACTGTGTCCACCTGGTGTTTTTTAAAAATGTGCAGTTACATGAAAACAATGAACATTTTCAAAATACCCAGGTATCTGTAGATAGCGCTTCAGTCACAAATGCACCTTCACCTTTCTCCAATTCAATTCCTGTGATTTTCACTGTCCAAAAAGGGAGTTTACACAGTTTAAGTATGTTTAAAATAATGAACTCAAGTTTAACCTAAAGATGTTATTAAGTTTAACTATAAAGTAAAAAGTGTAACTGAAAAATCGGGTTTTGATTTGATGGTCACACTTTTACATTCAGATTGAACTGAGTTTGCGCTCACTTATTGAATTTTATAGTCTTTCTAAAGTGTGTTTTTGTTGCTTTCATGTGGTTTACCTTGACCTGAATCAACTACGATTGTGAAAAAAGAAAGCTTTCATATTTTACTCTGCCACTAGCAGAACATATCAGAATAAGCTGGAAGTACATGGCATTGACCCTTGATGGCTGAAGGTGATGTACTTGAATGAAAGATTTATTGGATGCATGTCAGTTTGTTTTAGCAAGAATGTCAACTTTAACTTTTCTTGCCCTTAAGTGAACTATTGAATGCTTTACATGTCAGCCAAAAACCTCCTTTGGGAAATGAAAGGTACGATGTAGACCAGACCTTCAGCAATAAGTGAGTCCAGCTGAGTGGCAGCTTGTGTTTTTCACATCACCCAAAAGTAGACAGACAGTCAATCAGACGTCCATCAGCAGCTGCAAACTAACATTTTATTCAGTTTTAATCAACAGAAATATATGATAAACTGAGAAACCAAAAAAGTTCTACATGTCTAAAAATAGAACAACTAAGCTACAGCAAAACTTTCAGATATCAAGAAAAAAAACTGACCTGAGCTACAACACTGTGTCTCATGTGGACTATTGTACCTACAATTGTATTCTGAAAAAGAAAGGGGTTAACTAGGAGCAAGCCAGTGTTTGGAAGTTTTGCCCAAGAGTTGTTCATAAAAGGGGAAATTAATTACAGATTTTGCACAAAATGTGGTGTGAAGCAGAGATATACCCACAAGAATAAATTTGTCGGTATTTTAAAAAACAACCACACATAAAATCAAGTTTATCAATAACATGTTTGACTATTTGAGACAATGATTTAGGCATTTTTAGAGGAAATGCAAGATACCATTAACCCTTAGAGGCCTGGGGCTTTTTTGAGAGCTTTTTACTACTTTACAATTTGCTCTAATAATTTTTTTTTAATTACATTTTGAGAGTATTACATTTCGTCAATTTTTTTTACTGCAAAAATTGAGAACTTGTTTTAACACAAAAAGCATGTGTCTTAAATTTTTTTTTATTAATTAAAAAAATTGTGTGAAAAATACACAGGCTAATTTCTCCTCTCCTTAGAGCTCTTCCAAGCTCTTGTTGTGCCATTGAGCTTTTTTTGTACCAGAACTTTGGAAAAAAAAATCACTGGCCATGTCACAAGTATTGTACTTCCGGGGGTCATCCCTTTTTTCACCACTAGATGGCATTGATGACACTGACTTGGGGTCTGTAAAATGAAACTGAAAGACGATCGCACATGATCTCACATTTAAATTACCTTGCAAATGATGTCATAACTCTTCTAATGTTCGTTTAAAACCAAAAATATAAATATAAAAAAATAGCTAGGTTTCACCATTCCTACTTAAAACAAAACACTCGCTGTGATTGACAAATACACCGGTGAGGCTTCTAAGGGTTGTGAATGGTGAACAAACAAAACGGTGTCAACACCGTCACTTTCTCTCTGCCTAACTCAACAGCGCTCTAATACAATACTCACTACATACACAGAATTGGATTGTACAAGAAAAAAGAATCCCCATTCAATGCAACAAAATAAAATGTCTGACTTCGTATTAAGATCTTTTAATCTGACCTAACTAGAAGGTTTGCTCATTTGCAAGCCTTCAAAAGGAAGCACACACTCTTCCACAATGAAATGCCCTTGAGGTCACACAAACTGCTGTGTGAAATGCAGAGCACAACGCCTCCGCGAGCACGGATCCCTTTACCTGGCCATCAGAACACATAATCCTACCTGCTTACAATGCAACGGCAAGCTCTTGCTCTAGACTGCCGGTCAGGGCCATTTGCACAACCTGTGGGTCAAAATGATATATTGATGATTTAAATAACTAGCAGTTTCTTAAAGAGGCAAATTTTCAGAGTTTAGTCAGGTAAAAGAGGTTGAAATTAAAATTTTACAGCATGTTTCTACTTTTCTTCTCATCATGCATCTTATTAATCACAACATAAAACATGAAATGTAATACCTTTTCTCCTTAGGTGACATTTAGAAACATTTCATTCTTAATTCATAGATTTCTTTTAAGATGCTTCTAGGGATATATTAGAGGTTGCATTTGAGCTGATGGCACTGGGGAGCTGCAGGTCTTTAAATGCCAACATACTGAAGCAGAGCATGATCCTCTCGCTTAAAAGATTTGACCACAGACCTGCAAGTATTTCAACATATTAATGACCCAAAACACCTCTCCAAGATGACCACTGACTTGCTATAGAGGTTAAGGGTAAAGGTGATAAGCTGACCAAGCATGTTTTCAGATCTAAACCCTACTGCTAAAACATGATTCAAGCCCCTCTTAAGCATGACAAAATAAAATTCAATTTGCTTTGTGTGAATAAATTAATTTTATCACTTATTATTAATGTACATTTCATAGAAGCAACCTCTCTTAAGGAATCTGGGTGTGAGGAATCAACGGGACTTCACTGACTCGCTCAATGCTGATTTAAAGCCATACCTGAACTTGGATGAGCACAAGACACAAACTAAATACAAAGATACAGCAGCTACCATTATGGAAACTAATGAAGTAACCATTAACTGTTCAGTTATTAACCAATACGACCCTTAACTATCAGTAACTATTTGAATATATACATAACTTCTGAGTAACTACCATTAACGAATCACTAACTACTCCTTAACTTGCCCATCCGTAACTATTAAAACCATACCTCTTAAGTAACTACCGAATTTATCCATAACTCCATATCTATAATATTTATATGCAATATTGGCGGCACGGCGGCGTAGTGGGTAGCACTGTGGCCTTCCAGTTAGAAGGTTATCGGGGACCTTCCTGGAAGGAGTTTGCATGTTCTCCCTGTGCTTGCTTGGGTTTCCTCCGGGAAGTCCAGTTTCCCCCACAATCCCAAAAACATGCGATTAGGTTTATTGAGAAATCTAAATTGTGATTGTGTGACCGGTCCAGGGTGTACCCCTGCCTCTGGCCCGATGTGTGCTGGAACCCCGTCGTGACCCCGCAAGGGAATCATAAGACAATAATTAGAAGATGAATAAATGAATATATTCAATAGATAACGAGTTATTATAGTAGTTACTGTGACACAAATTACTGAATAGTTAAAGGTAACATCCTAATAATAGTTACTGCAGTTATTATAGAAACTAAGGAAGAATATTCTAAAGTGTTACCCTGAAGAGTTTTGGTGTTGCGTTCCCTTTTCATCAATGGCCTTTAGATTTTAAAAAGACTTTACAGATTAGAGGGGCAGACTACGGCTGTTGTCATATTGTTAGGGTTAATTCTATCACTGGTTTTATTAGTTATAAATAAAAACGTTTTCAGGCAAGCTTGTATTTTTGTGTATATCTGTTATTACAGACAAAAAAAGAAACATAATATTTACATTTTTCATAAATTTGATTAATAAACATTTCTTTTAAAAACTATCATCTAACAGTACCTGCAGTTTGCCCATCCCAACTTGATTGAAATGCGTGGGTGTATTTAATTTTTTAGATATTTATATTCTTCAATCTAAAAAAAAAATCTGTCTTCAATCTAATTGAGTTCATCCAAGTCGTTTTTAGTGTATTGAGCATCTTTTGAAACATCATCAAACAGAAAGTGGTGGAAAGCAAGGTCTCCAGCATCCACCAGCTTTGCAACATTGTCAGGGAAAAGTGGAAGAAGATTCCAGAGAAAGTCTGCTGAAGACCATGTCCAAGTTTAAGGGAGTGCTTGAAAAGTATGGTGACCATAAGAAAGATTTTTTTTTCCTTTGGAATTTTCAGCATTTACCACTTTACATAGGGGCATACATATTTATCTCCCTGTTATCTACACCCTACAATAACCCTCAAGTGAAACCTAAAGAAATCAGATAATGGGTCTGATACAGTACTACGACTGCAATTCTGTAAGAAACAAATCTCTCAAAAATTAACAATAACACGTACATCTCCAGTTTATCACTTCAGACACCTCAGTATCACCTCCTGTCACAATTCATTAGAAGTGAAAATGAAAATCTTTTTTTTCCAACACAGAAGATGGAAAGTGCAATTACAAATGTGAGTGAAAAGCACAAAGGCAGAGAGAGAGGGAGAGAGAGGATAGACTGTGTGCATTTCTCTCTGTGAGGAGCAACAGAGAAAGACAGGTCACTGAGGTGTGTCTGCATGTGAGGGAAGAAGTTATACGGATGACTGTCTTTGTCAGACACATGAGAAGATGTGTGTGAAAGCACCACCACATTTCTACAGACAGTCACAGTGATTCCAATTCAGATTCAGTCCCAGTTTATTTCCTTCTGGAATGTACAAACTTTCACCAACGAGAAATACATTTAACAAATTCCAAACGTCGCTCGGAGCAAACTAGAAAACACCAAAGGAAAGATGTGAATGTGTGTCCTGGTGATAACTGAGCAATTCTCCCAGCTAAGCCAACAGGGGGACTGCTCCAATTTAATGCAAATACACACACCCTCAGAGTCACGTCCTACGCTTCAGTAAGCACATCCAGACATTAAATTATACACCCAGAACACAGTAGGGCTTGATAGTAGGGGTGTAAAATCATCTCCAACTACTTAGAGATTCCAACCTTCCTCACACAAGGTAACATTCACATAATGAAGACACGTGGGCTGTTGTTAAATTAGAAGCGCTCAAGAATTAATGTCCTTCACTCCTTTTCTCTCCTCTTGTCCAACTGATTAAGGAACGGGGAGGAGTGGTTTCTATGTAAGAATCCCCTTAATGTCCTTGGTTTGTCCCTTAATGAGTCTTTATTAAAGTGCTCCGCCTCTTTTAAGGCTTGGCCAATCCCTGGCCAGCTCAAGGACAGTCTGCTGGTTGTATTAGTGAAGGTAAGCAGATCGTTTTGCAATACATTCAATGTATTTGTATGCTAATGAGAAGGTGAAAATGTCAAAATCATCCAGCCAATCACAAAATAGAACAGGAACACTGGATACACGACCAACGCTTTCCTGTTGGCTGGTTGGCTGTCTGCGAGAAATGCTGTGGAAGCTGTTGAAAAAACAAATAAAATTGTTAACTCATTAACCGTGAGACTGCTATTCTTACTTTAGTACATAATTAATGTTTATAATACATGACAGTTTCGTTTTTTCAAATATTTATTGATTTTTCAAATTACTTCTAAAGACATTTTACTTCAATCAACCAATCAATCAAGCCTTAATTTGTCACATACACTGTTACATGCAGTAAGCCTTGTGTTTTTATTTAATAAACTAATTAGTGAAAAAATATAAAATATAAAAGGGTTTATTCGGGAATCTAGCTGATTATTTTAGCCAAATTGTATTTTGGGAAAACAGCTAATCATAAAATTTGTAATAAAATTAGCCATTGTTTTAAGCTAAAAAAAAAGAGTTTAAATTATGGCGGGAATAAAATGGCAAACATTTGTATTAGTATTTAGCGCCACCTCGTGGTGGCTGCCAGCACTGCATGCAGATATTGTTGGCCACTAAGGCTCTACTGGTGTTAAAAATACTTTCTGAAGATTACCTGACAAGTTTTCTGTTGGTATTTTTTGAACATGGTTGGTTTTGGGTCGTTAATGAAACATTTTTGTGTAATTGTTAAAAAAATGAATTCATATCATCATGAATTTGTGAACTGAAACCCAGAAATGTTCCCAGTTGTAGTGTAATGGTTTGTGTGGGATCGTTAGGAAAAGATAGCAATTTTTTTTTTTTTTTGCAAAATGTTTGAGATTCCCCTCTACAACACTTGATTGACACATTCTCTTGAAACCGACTTTAGTTAATACTAGTGGGTGATCGGTTGATATGTTGGTCCACTTTATTTGCATTTTTAAATATTGGCAAACTAAATGATGTGCACATTTGGCCATTAATATGCACATGTATTCATTACTTAATACAGCATATCAGTCCCCCTCTGTTTCTGAGAACTTCGCCTGCAAACCTTGACAAAAATGACTTCAAATCTTATTTTTGACTCTTAATGTTGTGATTACATATGACAGGTTGATTATTAAAAGATCCTTTGGAAAAGCAGATCACATTGTTTTGATGTTATTAAAAACTCTTTGTCATCGATTATAGTTAGAAAAACAATAGTTTTCATTAAAATCTGTTTAACATTAATGGATTTAATAAAACTCTTCCAATATAACGTAATTTCTCCTGCCTAGAAATATACTGGAGGCTGTATTGGGATATATGCACGTTCACATGACTGGAAAGTGGAATTGCTTTTAACCTTCTCTGAGAGAGGAGAAGTGATTGTTCCTCACCAAATGTTGACCAGCTGAAGGATGCAGTCACAATGATGAGACGGATGGCGAAGCTGACAGGACCAACACCTCCCAGAAGAACAATACGGCACACAATCATGGCCACCGTGAGAGGAAGAATGCAGTAGCCAAGCACACAGAGGCTCTGGAAGAAGGATCTGTTAAATACATTAAAACAATTATAGGAAAGAGCTGAAGAACTGGATTTCTTCAAGTAAATATTACGTAATCTTACGCAAATTATAAAGATTACTATCAAATGGAAAAGATTCATTATTTTGATTTTGACTAAATTGTCCTCAAAGACAGTAAACCAAACTACATTATGCAAATTTATTAGCCATTTACTTTTTAGGGCTAGGGAACACAATGGTGGCTGATCAAACATCTTGCTAAAGAAGTTGAAACTCACATAGTTCCTCCCAGAAGCTTGGAGTTGAGAGTGATAATTACAGAACCAAACCAAATGATGACAAAGACCTCTGCAAACTGAGGTCTGCTCTCATCCTCACTGTCAGCAGAGCCACCCTGCAGCATTCTGGGATTGAATAGGTCATAAAAGAACACATTTACAGGAGTCTGAGGGACAATCGCTGGTAAACAAACATTATTACTCACAAGGCCAATGTCACACAAAGGAGGAGAGGTCCCCATAAGTCCCCTAAAATAAAGAGAAAACACAAATGGTGAAAACAAGAAGAGGCGAGGAACCTTTAGTGTTTCAAAAGACTCACAATCTCGGAGTAGAGCTGAACTTTTCTTGGGGTACATCACATGGACAAACTTCTGTCCAACTGCCCTCAGATCTCTCAGCTGACATCAAAAAAACATAGCAAAGAGAATAAAAAACAAACACTGTTGAGTTTCAATGTTTGGTGAATCATTATTATATGAGTGCTGGACAGCTCGCTCTTATTGCTATAATGGCGGCAGAGTTTTGCACCTTTCAACTTGATAAAACGTTATAGTTAAGGGTTAACTATGCACCAAATCATGCAAGAATGCTAGTTTTTGTACAGCTGCCATATTTCTGAGATTTTATATGCATTTCTTGAAAGTTTATGAGCCACGTGTTCAGTGCAGTCAGTCAACTGCTAAAACGGCGAGTTGCAAATGGTATTGAATATTAATTCAAAAACCATTACAGTAGACTCTGGAAAAAAGGTTTAAGAAGATTTAAGAGAAAACACAGCTTCATTTAGCTTAAACGCTGAAGATGCTGATATTAAGGAAAGAGAGAGACAATGGAGCTTGCGGAGGGAGAGGAAAGAGAGGCTTTTAAAAGGCAAGTGGATCCAAAGGAGGAAACAGAGCAAGGTCTGTCAGCAACTTCATTTCTAGTGATGTAACTTCCTGTTCCATCTCAGAAATTAATCAGACAATATATTCTAAAATATTTTTATATTACACAAATGTAAGGAACGTAATCTCTTTAAAACCCCCACCTTTCTTTGTTTGAGAGTTAACAATATAAGAGCAGATTTCTCTGTGGTAAAGTGCACTTGCTCAATCTTTCATCTCTATTACTTTGTGGTGGGGGCCATGTCTCTGATTTTCTGATGATGGAAGTTCAAATTCTTACTGAGTTTATGCATCACAATGAATCACACAATTATGAAAGAAAATGGTTGATCCAAAAATTTCACAGAATCTGTTTATACCAGTGAGGACAGCACTTTGAAGATTTTCACTTACAATTGTGTCCTTGACTGGTTCATCCAGTGTGGAAAAATCATTGTCAGCATTTTGTGAGCCCACCGGCACTGAAATGTCTCCCTCCACCGGGATGTCTTCTGAGATTGAGATGTCGGTTAACCCAGCAAACTGTAACATACAACTCTGTTATTATCATTATTGGTTTCCTTGTCCATAAATTCCAAATAGTATTCAAAATAGCTTTAAACACAATGATCTATAACACAGCAAGTCAACACAAACACTCCAATAATTGACAAAAAAAAATATTGATACACGAAAAGCAAGGGGTTTCAGGTGACATTGTCCAATTAAAGACAATGGCTTAAAGTCACTATTTTACTACAGCTAATTTATAGTCTTATGTTTTATTTGCAGCAAATATTTAAAATCTAAATAAAACGGTTTAGTTTCCACATAACATGGTATCGGTTACACTTGATTGAAGATGAATTAGTAAATAGTAAAACAGCCAAATAAACAAGTCTGTTTATCAGTGAAATAAACTGTCAAATTGGAATTTAAAGCGCTTGTGATTAACTTAAAGGTATAATCTGTCAGTACGTTCAACATGAATGATTTTTGATAAAATAAATATCGTGCTAAATGAGAAACAAGCGAACAATCAGCAGCAGAATTATTACACGTTGACGTATGTGCCTATCCAGACTGAGCTTTAATTACATATTGACACATATCTATGCTTACATCCACCCAACATACAATGATAGACGCGTCTAGAAAAAGCTGACAACTGTTTTTTTCCCTGTTAAAGCCAGTAAAAGCATTATGTTATCTTACCAAAGGCTTGATGGACTCCCCTGCTTCCGCCATCTTCATACGGATACGATACGTCACCCGACGTGTTACGTCAAAAACGCCAACGTCCCATCTAGCAGCGAAAAAAATAACGTTCAAACTCTGAAAATATTCAAAATAAAAAAAAGCATGTACGCTGTTTTGGAATCAAAGTCATTTGAAAAAGTTCTTATAACTGGCCTGTGTTGTTGTATTACATTTAATTGAATGTATTAAGAAATTGTGAGAATACATCCACTGTATGCGCAGCATTTACAATACAACAATGTTCATCATGTTTCCCTATTTTTTTTATTTTCATAACTCCCTATTGGCTGAATACCTATTATTTATTCCGATGGGTTGGGAGAACGGTGAATGATGTCGAAAAAAGTTCGCAAGCGTTTCTGTGTCTTTAAGGATCGGGGTTTTGTTGGTTTAGAAATAAATAGTGCACTAGGAGAGAGTGGAGCTTAGGTGGGCGTGGCTTGTTGACTCGGAAGTTATCTTCGCTTCGATTAAAAGACTTCGCTTCGATTATTCTGTTATTCCTAAATACATCTATACAACACGTGGACACTTTTATTTATGGTGTTGTGATAAACAATCTGTAATTGGAGTTTATTTGATTGGGAAATTCTTCATACACAAATGTAGAAATTTAAAAAAGAAACTAATTTAGCTTCTTCACGAATTACTGCTTATTTTTTTTTTGCAAAGACCTTACAATTATGAAAACTGTGCAATTAAATTTTTATGAATCATGGAAGAATTGACCCCTGAGTGTGAATTTTATTTGTTTTCCTTATATTTAGTTTTGCATTTTGCACGCTCATTTATGTGAACGTTGTTTGTGCTCTTCACATTTATTTTGTAATATGATTTTTGACGACCTGAACTTTTTAATACCTTATCAAGCGGTGTTCAAAGTTCTCATTTATTCACAGCAATGATATTAATAGACCAATAGTAATAAAAAAAAAAATAACAATAAGAATTCTAGGGATTTCATGTAGCACAATTTAGTTTGTGGGCCTTAGCGCGCCCCTCAGCGGAAGTAAGTCGCAGTTCGCTTTAGTGATCTGTTTTGCGTCTCTCTCAAGTATCTTTTGCCGTTCAATGGTGTGGGAGTAGTCAAGTCAGTAAGTAGCCCTGCCCGCGTTTGTCAGTTCCTCCGCTCCCAAAACAAGGAAAGTATAGAAACAAAAATAGTTTCTCAATCAGCATTAAAGTTTTACTTCGCTCAGCTGGAAATCTTCATAGCGAAAGCACATGCGCTCGGGAGACAGACAGCAACCCACCGCTGCTTTCCTTTTCTGCATTGTTGTTCATCTCAAGAATAAAATAGGCAACTTAGAAACCGAATAATCGAAGTAGAGTATTTTGATAAGGACGACTGAACACAGGGCTCGTTTGACTAGAAACGCCTTCTTCTTTGGTTGGTCGGGCGGCGGGTGAGAATGGGGCATCCTCCGCTAGAGTTCAGCGACTGTTATTCCGACAGCCCGGATTTCAGAGACAGGCTAAAATGCTACGAAAACGAGCTTGAAAAGACAAACAGGTTCCTTAAGGATGTCATCAAGGATGGGAACAATGTGATCAACACAATTAAAGGTAAAGTTGATGATGCTGTGTGAGGTGGATGCATGCATTTGATGGATGGATGTTGGACGGAGGTCTTCATGAAGCATCAGATGAGCAAAGCTGATCAGATGAAAACGCTCGATCAGTAGAGATTTAATCAGATTATTAATGAGATCGAGTGTTTTACATGAGCTTTCCCTCGCTTGTCAGTGCTTGGGCTTTATGAACTGGAGAGGGGAGGGCGTGATCTGGCAGATGGCGAGGTGCTCTTTTGGAAGATCTCCCTCTCACACAGGATCTGCCAAGTGCTGTCAGGGGACCCTTGATTTATTCAAAACAGCCACCTCTCATTGTCCACGTTACGAATTGAAAGAGGGAGGTAAGAGATGCTGTGAAGTAGTAGTTTGATTGAAGCCAAGAGTCATCCTGCAGCATCTATCAGCGTTCTAATGACACTTGCACATCCTAAATGAAGGAGCATTGATTTCTTTGCATCATAATGCAGGAGAGATTTGTGGAGGCTGTGAACAGAGCAGACACATATTACAACTGTTATGCTTCCTCTTTTGTTGTTCGATGCAGTTAAACGTACCTAAATGTCCAAGATCACACCGGTTTGTTATTCAGTTAGTTCTAGGGGATATGTATAGGTGGTGTAGAGGCGGTCGCACTATTACCGGAGGGTTCCTGGTTCATTCCTTGCCAGGTCCCTTTTGTCATTGTGGCCTTGGCTCACCCGCATTGCCCTGTATGGATGTGTGTGAGGAGGAGTGAGTTTGGTGATGGGCACGAGGTGAGAAAGGGGAGCCACGTTCTGTCAGACCGCCTCAGGACAGCCTACACAGGTAGCTTACCACCACCAGTGTGGAAATGTGGAGTGAATGAATAATTGTCTGAAAATTGTAAAAGGTCATTGAGCGTCTGGAAAAGCCCTATATAAATGTAATACATTGGGTTTCACTGCACCATGTTTGTTAAGGTTAGGGCACCCTTTCAATGCACTACATTATCAAGGCATAGTATCATTTTGTAGGCCATTAAGGTGTTGCGGTTAGAATAAGACTGTTAAGTGGATGGCTGGTGGATGTGGAAATAATCCTAACCATAACCCTAAAGGCCATCGGTTGGCTTCACGGCAGGAACAGGAATGCAGGAAGTAATAATGGCAAAATCTTCTGTGTCATTTAAGGCCAGAATAATTCAGATAAATGCTTGCATATAGAGTGTGTTTATAGAGTGTGCCCACGGTGCAAGCTCAGGGACTTACAGTAACACATTGCCTCATGTGAGCTTCAAGAATTTCACAACTCCCATTCTCCAAATCATGAAACCACCTTTACTACTGAAATCAAAGTTGATTTGTTTTTTCCCTCATAAATTCTGTTGTCTGATGTATTATTAGATTAATTTGGTGGAATTTTGTTATGTTTAGGGTGGCATGGCGGCACAGTGGGTAGCAATGTGATCTAGTTAGAAGGTTGTCTGTTCGAGGCTCACCGGTAGCCTTCCTCGAAGGAGTTTGCATGTTGTCCCCGTGGTTTCCACCGGGTACTCCGGTTTCCCCCACAATCCCCAAAACATGCTGTTAGGTTATCTGAATAATCTAAATTCCCCTTAGCTGTGAATATTACCCTGCGATGGACTGGCGACCTGTCCAGGGTGTCCCCTGCCTCTCGTCCAATGTGTGCTAGAGACCTTTGTGACCCAAAGAAGCATTGGAAAATTAAGGAATGAATGGTTATGTTTAGTTTGGAGAAATTTTGCTCTTTTTGTCAGTTTTTTACCAACACAATTTATGTTTTTATATGTATTATTAAAGAAAATTGGTCCATTTTCAGTCTTGCACCAAGTGAAATTTCATTATAGACCTGAAAAATGCTGTTTTTCATACGAATTACCTATTTTTTCACTAATTATTGATTTCTTGGCAGTTGTAACGGTTAAAAAAGTTTACTTTTGTCTGCAAAAAATATGATGATTCAGCATTATTTTATCTGCTTGAGTTTAGCTTTTCACACTTCCTTCCCTAATTTCTGGGGAAGTCATAAACGCTCTTATTTTCTAAAAGGAAAAGAATGCTGATGGTGTTTTTATGTTTTCATTTGGCCTGTGGGAGCAAGCAAAATTCTCATTTGACTTAGCAGGAACCTCATTCTATACCTGAGAGTGCAACAATCTAAAAGCAGAACGCTTTGCCATTAAGGCAGATGTGTGGAGCTCCAGTCATAGTCTGATGACTTCAGATGCATCTGTGTCCTGGAGGAAGTCCTCAGCGATTCAGTTCCTGATGCTCACTATATGTGTCTCCAATGGGAATTCTACAAAAGATCCGCAGCCTCTAAAATAGTCTAATCCGACTCTCTACTTCTGGTACATTTACTTCCTGGTTATGTTATTTGACACTTATCACAAATAATGCTTTTATACGAAACTACATATAGGAAGTTGAGCATTTCCTTTTCTTTATGATAAGGAAACTCTTGAGTTTCTGTTATGACTAAACAGAGGATATGCTCGTGGCCGATTTGAAAGGCTCATGGAAACGGCTGTGTTTGTTCTCATTTCTGACCACGTTTCAAACAAATTCTCTTTCACTTTGCAATCTGTCATCTGTTTCGACTGCACTGACCAGTTCTTCAGCCTCATTATGAACCACCAGGAAGTGGCTCATCTTGACTTCAGCTGGCGTTGTTTACTAGTTTGTAAACTTTAACAATTGCCATAAAGCATTTCCTGCAATAAATTAACACATTATATACAGTCCAAAGTAAAAGAAAAGCTCTTTCTGAGGTCCAATGTGGTTGTCAGAGGGCTGAACAGGCTGGGTTTTGTGATTTGTGAATTGCACCACCATAATGCCAGCTCTACATGCTTCACACAGACACACTCTTTGTGCTCTTTTAATCATTAGGAGGGAAATATTCATTTAAGGCCTTTGCTCTATTAGCACAGCTTACTTCACAAGGCACACTTAGTGGTATATTACATTTTTAAACAGATTAAATATTTTTTTCGCTAGAAAATGTCTGAATAACCTGTAGCTGTGTGTCTTGAACCCAGTTTGTGTGTTATTGTTGCTATACTTGATAGTTTAGAGACCAATATAAATTATTTCAGCTCAAGAAACATTTTTTATTCATCAGAAGGGAAATTCCTTTGGAGAGGTTGTTACTCTGTACATTTGGCCAGTGGTTTGTGTAGCGATTTGTACTAAACCCACTTATAAATTCTTTATAAGGTCAAGGACTGGGTTCAGCTAGCGTACATTTCTAGCTCACATTAGGCAAAAGAAAATGTTTTTTTGAAACTTTTATTCATCTTTCTTAGCCAGTTCCACCAGTCCAAGTTAAGATCAGATACTGGTGTCTATGCCGGCTGATCGGAGGAAAAGCTTGGGTACAGTCAGCTTTTAATCAGGGTCATTTGGAAAGTTTCTGTTGTAATAATGATGTAAAACCCAACCAATAATTTTGAGTGGGGAAAAATGTTTTTGTGTTATTGTTAATATATTTAGAAAGAAGGCCAAGAAATCAAACATTTTGCGAGGGTGTGTTACCTGACTTACCTTAAGCGGGGCATATGTAGGACGCAATGTAGCTGAAGCACAGCGTAGCCATTTCTCTTTCACACCGGTAGCGTTGGTTGACGCGTGTGTCCGGCATATTTTTTTGTAAAGATTATTTTTCAGCCGTAGTAGATTTTTTCTTTTAATGGATAGGAGAGTGGAGAGTGACAGGAAATCAGGTGAAGAGAGAATGTGGTGGGATGGGAAAGACAACGAGTTCGGGATTCAAACTCGTGTCAGCCCTGTGCAACCGCATATATGTGTCCTACGCACTACCACTACACCACGCCGCAGGACATGTCCGGCATATTTAGTGCCAAGCCTTTGTTTGGCCGCAGTTCTTTATATTGCAAAAGTCAATGACCATAAATGATCGGATATTTCGCCACTAAACGGAACTAATAAGGCCAGAACGTTGTATCAAAACATTTTGGACCATTCCTTGCTCTCAACGTTGTAGGAACAGTTTGGGTATGGCTCTTTCCTTTTTCTGCACCAGTGCAAAAACTAAGATTCATAAAGACAAGAATAAAGAAGTTTGGGGTGGAAGAACTGAACTCAACCAGAACCTTTTTTTTTCTGATTAAATTAAGCAAAAATGTGAGCAGAGTTCTCTCAGTGTCTGACCTCACAAATGCCCTTTTGAAGAATGTGCAAAAATAGCCATGAACTCTCATAAACAGTTTGTAAAGCTTGCAAAGGCTGCACATTAATCTTAAGGCACATGGATGAATATAGTGCATATATTGATATTTCTGGATTTACTTTCACAAACAATTTGTACTTTCTCCAAAAATCCTTTTTTTATAATTTCCTCCCTTAAATATGACATTAGAATTATTGTACAAAGTAACATAAAAATAAAAAAATAAAAATTTTCATTTCTAAGAAGATTCCACTCAGAAACCTTTTATGCACCAACATTGATTACAAGCAAACAGTTTATGGGTGAGGATGGTTACCTTTACCAGCCACACAAACCCTTTTGTGTGAGTTTTTGGGCATGTTATCAGTTCAAAATCACCAGGGTGTGTACATTTTTCATCAGGGTTTTTTGGAAAAGTTCTGTTGTCTTTGTGATTGAAATTATGATTGAAATGGCTTCCCCCAACCACTAACCATGAGTGGAAAAAATGCTTCATATTTTTGGTAAAATGACCAAAAAATCTGAACATCTGCTCTGGTGTGTAAACTTGTGATCACAACTGTATTGAATAAAGTAGATCCATGTAAAAACATCTGATTTTTCTTAGCAATTAAACGTAGTTTCTTTTTTCCCAGTGTTTCCTAATGAATGGTTTTGTGCGTTAACTTCCAAGCAATGTGGTGAGAAGTTTTTGTCTCTGAATTTCCTGGTCATGGCTCTCTTTATGACTTCAGTGGAGCTGTGAGAGTTGATATACAGCAGAAAGTGTTGGTTTGAGGCCAGGGAGAGTTTAAGAGTGAGGGGATTCCAGATGCCCTGGCTTTTAATTAAACGAGTCAACCGTCTTAAAAATGGAGACCATATTTAACTGATTGCTCTTAAACATCCTTTCAAATTAGCAGGGGGACAGGAATTGGGCTACAAAAGCAAAGTGGAAGGTACAGTTGTTGCCAATATGTCTTACTTGCATGGAATTAATAGCTGACTTGGGAAATGTACAGACAGTGACTGGCTGCTAGAGCTGCTTGAAACAAGCAGCATTTGGACTTCATATCTATTGATGTTCCTCATAAGTAGCCACATTATTTGTTCTGGCTAAAAAGCAAAACATCCAAAGACTAATGTGATGTTTGATCATTTGTTTCTGTTTTTTGATGTCATTTCCAGAGCATTCTCTAGCAGTGCAGAAGTTCTCACACACCCTCCAGTCGTTCCAGTTTGATTTCATTGGTGACTCTCTGACTGATGATGAGATAAACATTGGTGAGCTTGTTTTTTGGTATGCTGCATGTGCCACTTTTGCAAATTTGTGTTGCATGCATTGTTTACGTGACTTCCCTTTTATTTTCACAGCTGGGTCATTTAGAGAGTTTTCTGGTTTTCTGCAGGATGTGGAAGAGGGCCGGATGATGCTGGTTGGTGATGTTTATTTTCTCCTTTACACAACAAAAAAAAAAAACATAATGCAGATGCATAACAACACCACAGATGGATCTTTAAAAATAGTCCTAGAACACTTGAACACTAGAACAAATTCTCCTTTAAAAATGTTTTACATCTTGTAGAACCGGACACTCCAGAGAGAGACATAAACTGCATAATTTTACCTACCAAACTACTACACTATTTTTAGTTTGGCCTTAAAATTCAGTGACATTGAAAGCACTACTGACAAGAAAATGCACCGTGAGGAACATACAATTAATTCATTATAAAGAGTATTTCAGTTGAGAAATAGTTACATATATAAGTTATACACATACAATGTGTTAATCAGGGTAACCTCAGTAACCAATAGCAATCCAATGAATCATTTTACACATTACAAAATATATATTGCAATATATTACAAATATATAAAGTTTAAATATTGAACAAAAACTGTGAATAAGTCATGTGAAAAAAATTATTGGGGGAGTAAGGTGTTTAAAAAAAAATTGTGTCACTGCAATAGACTTGGACAATACTCCACTATCTCCTGCCATCGTGCCTTATGAGGCCCAAATGACCATAAGCAGGTCTATTTTCTCTACTTCACAGTTTTCTTTTTTAACCATTTTAAATTAAAATTAAATAAAAAGAAGTGTCCACTGTTTACAAAAATTTTTAAATAACATTTCAAAGGTGACTAAATTACTATAGACTTACATGGGGAATGCGAGCTTTATTTCTATACTGTAGCCATACACAACAGAGCCTTTGGCCTCTAACAGCAGGCCTTGTGAGACACACTTGGTTTGCACATGTGCACAAAGCAGCTGTAGATAAAACTCAAATGTAGAAAAAAATTGTTATCAGATAAGTATCGTCAGATTGGCTTTTACCAACTGAATTCCTTTAAAAAATAGAGTTTTTGGAAAGTATTAAATATGCTTATTGTACTGTGACCTTTGGAAATCCTACACCCTCTTCATTCTTCCACACGGAGGTTCCATCACGCAGTGTGACGCTTATCTGTTCCAACTCTTGGCTTCAGGTCTTCATTGATTTTGTAGGATAAATGCAGAAATCACACTTTCTGACTGGTTCACACTTGTCTTTGTCTCTTGCAGGTTCAGAATGCCTTTGACTTACTCATTAAACCTTTAGAGAAGTTTAAGAAAGAGCAGATCACAGTCACAAAAGTGAGTAGCTATTCTTCATATTTACTATCACTCCGTATTCCTCACTTCTGCCACCACTTCCTGTCAGATTCAAGGAAGATTTTCCCCCTGTCAAATATAATGAGACACACGTGTGCTAAAAGGTGAAAGTATGCAGCTCTCGGAGTATGAGATTTCAAATGAATGTTTTTTTGGCACATAAGAATGAACCGGAGTAATGCATCAATTATTGAAGCATCCAAGGAAAAACTATTCATTTTAGAGAGACTGGGAAAGAGCTAAAGACTATTTAAGGCCTAGATGGAATTCAAATAATTGCCTTAAAACCTTCATTGAAGCCATTTGTAGGTGTAGAGACATAAGTGCATATGCAACTTTTAATAAAATACATTTAATTATAGTGTTTCTCTTTAGATTGGGACAGATATTGGTGTCAGTTCTTCAGTTTCAGGTTGTTTGGCTGAATTTGTTGCAGGAGAGACGGAAGAAGTTTGAGAAGGAGAGTGAGAAGTATTATTCTCAGCTGGACAAACATCTGAATCTGTCTTCAAAGAAGAAAGAGACCCAGCTACAGGAGGTGCATTTTAAATCACTAACAAATTCAGTGATTTCATTCGGAATTTCAATGCAAAATATTTGACCTAACAAGATTCTAGAATTAAACTGACGAAAGGTTTATTTATAGTTTTGTTATGTCACATAATTTATAATTTAACATGCATTATTTGTGGGAGTAAGTCTTAAAGTTTTTAAAACCTTGAAATAATGAATGTTGTCAGACACTGTCTCCAAACATGCTCCAAAATAACAAAAAAATAAAAAGCAATACATTTACAGTTTCTCACATCCAACTCTTATTGACCCTGTAATTGAAGCTACAAATCCTTTTAAATCACTCAGAAATCAAGAATATTAACCTTTTCCTGCAGAATCTTAGTTTTCCTTCCTTCACTTCAGGAAAGTGAAGGATTTTTTTTTTTTTTTGAGTGACATTTCCAAAACAAACAGAAACCATTTTTTGCAGGACCAATAACTGAATGTTTATCCAGCCAATAACTACAGCTATAAAAGTAATTACATCATACATCACATGAACACCAGAAACTGACATTTTATTCATGTGAAATTCTCTGGGTTTACAAACCACCTGAATCCTTTTAATTGATTTAATTAATCGTTACATAAAATTGAATTTCAGATTAAAATTATTGTAAACTGTAACTTTTAGACTGCGATGAACTGGTGACCTGTCCAGGGTGTACCCCTCACTTCTTGCCCAATGTGCTGGAGATAGGCACCGGCAGACCCCCGCGACCCCAAAAAGGGAATAACTGGGTTGGAAAATGAATTAACGCATGTACCTTTTAGATAAAAGCACATTTCTGAAGTATTTCTAATTGATATTTCGTAAGACATTGATTCATTTTCTTTACCCACTTCTTCACTTTTGGGGTTAAGGGGATCTGCTAGTGAACTCTCCAAAGTACTTAGGGCTAAGAGCTAATATTCTATTAGATTCATTCATGCATTCATTCATTCATCTTCTAACAAGCTTATTCCCTTTTGGGGTCAGCGGGGGTCTCCAGTGCACATTGGGCAAGAGGCAGCGGTTCACCCTGGACAGGTCGCCAGTCTATTGCCCTCTAGATTTATGTGTTACTTAAATCTATCCAGTTATTGTTCAGTGAACAATTTTAACCCATTGATGAAAATCTGAGTTTTGCAGAAGACTTTATGGCAGTATTTTACTGTATTTCTGATATTATTCTGTGAATTTTTACAATTTGGCTTCTTTAGGCAGATGAACAACTGGACAAAGAACGGCAAGCATTTCATGAGTCGTCTGTCGAGTATGTCTACCAGATCCAACAGGTTCAGGAAAGGAGAAAGTTTGATGTTGTTGAGCCGGTATGTGTGGTGTTCCTTTTCCCCTTCAAGTGTGACGGGTTTGGTGAAATGTTTGTTAATTGCACAGTTCTACACATCCTGATGCAAAGGTCGTTCTGACAGAAGTTGTTTGATTTGCAGGTTTTGGCTTTTCTGCAGAGCATCCTGACCCTGAACAATCTCACTGTTGAGATGACACAGGACTTCCTTCCTTATAAGCAGGAGCTTCAGCTCAGCCTTCAGAACGTGAGTGTTTCACTGATCGATAATGCCAGTCACATGATCAGATCAGTGGAACATGAGCTGCTCAGAGTGCTTCTAAGCTGGTTTGTCCTTCACTCTGCCGTTTAATTATTTTCAAGCAGACAGTTAGCTGATGCTTTTATCCAAGGTTTCTTACAGTAAACTACCATTCATTTAGTGGTATTGTTTATTTCAATAAAAGATACAGACAAATGATCAGAGTGTTATCATGAAGTATGAATTATTTACATTTTCTATATATTTTTTTAATGTTTTTAGGATTTCAATTATACCTTGAGAGCGCAAAATTAATTAAACAGAAACTATTCCATCATAAGATTATTTGCCGTCACTGGTCATAAGGCAGGGGTCACCAGTTTTTAAAAAGGGACATAAGAAGATCCCAAATGTCAGGGGCCATTTAATTTAGATTCGCAAATCAACATGAAGAATCTAATTTACAAAAAACACACAAAAAATTTAGGCTTGTATTTAGAGCAGGTATCTTTTTTACCAATAAGACCCACCCACTTTTTTAAATATATATTTTTATTATAAAATTAAATATATATTAAATAAAAAAATATATATTAATTATGGTTTATGTTTACATTTTTTATTTTAAAATTTTGTACAACAAAAACCCAAATAATATTTTGCTTTTAAAATGATGTTTTTGAATAGCAGATATTAAATGTCATTATTAACTCATTTATTGTTTATCTAGTCTTTTATAATTTGCCTTCTGAGCTTTATAAAAGATTGAACAGCTTTGAGAGATAAATATACCAAATGTTTGTGTTGCTTTGATGGACTGCTGCTGCTGGTTTTGTTATAGACCCGAAATCATTTTGAGAGCACCAGAGAGGAGATGGAGGAGTTGATGAAGAGAATGAAGGGGTCAAGACAAATCAGCTTGAGATATAGCCAGCAGGCCACTATGGAGGGATACCTGTATGTGCAGGAGAAATGTGAGTGCCCTTTGGTTGTTCAAAAATATACACAAACATCAATATATCTGCTAGTCTTTCAGACTGCTGGAAACCAGAAACCAGTGTCTTAATGGAAATTGAACAGAACTTTTAAAACAGAATTTTATTGAATTCAAATGGCTTGGTTCCTCTTTTTGAGGAAAGGGGTTTTATTCAATGTATACATTTCTAATGGTTATCCATAGTATTAGTTCACAGAGATTGTTGAGGTTACAATGCTTTCATCAAAGACATGTTAATTATTTTTTAAAGGCAAGAAATACGTTGAAATTGTACATCAGTTTTGGAGTTATTGGCAGTTTTTTTTTTTGCATGCGCAGACCTTTTATACATGATGTCACATGGCATCCGTTGGAGCAGGGCATGGGTATCTTTATTTCCACCCCCCCCCCCCAAAAAAAAAAAACCTCATGGGCGGCTACAGCAGTGTTTTTACTGGTTTGATACTTACATAATAATGGGAGATAGAGATAAATAGTGAGAATGATACAGGGAGCGCTGGACAAATGTTCTTATTCAGTTTTTATAATGTTCTAAATTCATTCATATATGAATGAAGGTATGGATAACTCTATTTGCAGCTTGTACAATTTACAATGAATCATGCCAATCTTCATCAGAGCATGACTTGTTGCTATGTTTGTTGCAAGCATGAGCAGGAGTCCTGTTCATGAATACCAGCTCTCAGTGATGAAATTTGAAATGTAAGCCATTAGAGATCAATCGAATTGATAAAGAATTGAAGAAATAGATTACAATTACATTTTGAAATCAGTTGAATCGATGCATTTGTATCCAATATTATCAGATGTAATCTTTAAAGATGACCGTGACTTTATTTACACAATTCTCACAACTGTACAACATGTGATAAAACAACACTTTGCTGAGATTTATTCTCTACAACAGCTGTTAGTTTAAAACAGCACATGGAAACATTTTCTATTGCTACTAAAACCTCCAGAGTCCAGAGTAACTAAAGTTTACTACAGTTTTAGTACTTTGAGCTTCATCCTTTGTTTAAACCCACTTTCTCAGTTCAAACAGTGCCTTTTGTCGATTGTTGAATACATCAATCAATACTTCATCAATACTCTGCCTAACTGCAATCAGTGAAAGTCAATAAATTGTCCTGTAACTGAATTTATGCCAAAAAAAAAAACGTGGTGATTTACCTGTTGGAATAACATCGAGGCAGACGTACTTGAATTAATGGCCAAATAGAAGTTTTGTGAAGTATTTGTTTAAGGGTCTATTAATATTTAATCTTTATGAATATAAACAACAAGACATGGCAAAGGTTCTCCCCGTGCTAATGAACTGGCACATATGAGTTAATTGTCCTCTCTGATAAAAGAACCCTGAATACTGTTCTAGGAATCTCACCTCAGTGAAAAGTTTCTGTGAAAGGAAAGAGTGGCTGGTAATTGTCTGCAAAGGTCAGAATCCAGACAAGGAGCAAGCCTTAATATGAGTTATGGTGGTTAATAAAAGAGTTCATAACATGGTGTCCTCTTGGGTCAAATGCAGCCTTGTGCAAACAGATGTTTTTGGATATCTGAAACTTTTGAATTTATTGATGTTGGCATCCGATGCCTCGTAACTAATAGAGTCTTGTGCCTGTTTTAAAACTCTGGAGTCCCTGTCTTGCTATGTAATAACTTTTTAAAGTCATTTCAATACTTTATGGCAAATCAATTTCCTGGGAACGATAAGTGTATAGTTTACAGTTGGCCTTTGATAAGATTTACTAATCTATTTCATCGATCAGGCAACCTGTAATTATTTTAGACAACATGGGGTTGTAGTGATAAAGCGTGTCAGGAGAATTGTCTTCAAATATGAGTGGAGGCGTTCAGGTGCCAAATCCTTTATTAGAATGTTAGCAAAAATAAAAGACTTGACAAGAAGTCTAATTAAATCTTCTAAAGTCTTTATGCTGACTCTAAAACGTAGCTTTTACACACCGGCCAACGTTCAAACTTGATATGTCCCTGTTGTCAATATCATGGAGTTTTGGTTTTGAGCTTTATCAATACTCATTGATCCTTTAATGTCTGGTACAGATATTGAGGGGATAAAAAAAGAGTCACTAATAAAAACAGCATAGTTGTTACTTCAATGATTTACTACATACAATTATTAGAAATTGATAAATTAACTAAATGGCTAAACATTACATTGGCTTGTTAAAGTGCCATTGAAAAAAAATGTATTAGCAAAATGGAATGGTTCTCAAGATTGTTTTTTTTGGTTGCTATGGTGTCAGTGAAATCATACAAAGTTCGCCATGTAAACAGTCGCTGTGAAGGGGGCAGAATATTTTAATAAAATATTTCCTTTGTCACTATAAGTTATATAAACCAACCACCATGTCTTTATCATTTACCAAAGTTGAGCTAGAAAATTTGGTTGCTAGGGTAAACACTTTGGTTGCCAGGGAGCCAGTACATGTATTATCATAAATAACACAAACAAACCCCCATTTCTTTATGATGTTTTCTTTTGAAAAAATTTTTGTTGCATTTTCCATTTTTTTAAATGACCGTCAAAAGTCAATGGTAAATATTTAAGCTCTTCTACTACAGCCTGGGGTTCAAATATTTTTGCACAGTTGTTGGAGTTTTCTAGCACAGACTGTTACAATTGACAAACCAATATAAGGACAACTGTAAGGTAGATGGTTTCCCTAGTCGAAAATTCACCATGTCCACCGATGTGTGTTTTCCCACATTGGAGCTGGTTTAAGCTGGTTTGTGCTGGTCACAGCTGGAGGAAAAAGCAACTGAAGCTGGTTGCGCTATTGATAAGTTCCCAGTGGATGAAGTTCAAATAGAGTTTGTTCACCTGGTTTCCTCCAGGTATTGCAATCTCTCCACAGTCCAAAAACATGCATTTCAGGCTAAATGTTGACTCAAAATTGTCAACATAAGTGAAGATGAATGTGGTACTGTGAAGCTGGCAAGGATGTACTCCCCACCTTTCATTCAGGGTGAGCTGAAATCCACACCAGAAAACCCCTGGAACTGGTTAAATGGAATATAGAACATGAATGACAGACAAGCCGTGTATGATGCTTTTCAGAACATCCATACCTCAAATCGAAACCCCTCAATGATTGTTTTCATAGTTTAAATAGACTGCTTTCTGTCACTGGTTCTGTTTCAAGGGGCTCTTGGTGTAACCTGGGTGAAGCATTACTGTAAATACTACAAGGACAACAAGTCGTTTGTTATAGTGCCGATGGAACAGAAGGCAGGAATCAAACAGGTACGGCAGTGCTGCAGATGCTGTCATGTCTTCGAGAGTCTGCGTTTCCTCTACTGTTTGTCTCTTTTAACTCTCAGGCCCCAGCTCAGCTTACACTGAAGTCTTGTATGCGACGGAAAACAGATTCCACTGACAAACGCTTCTGCTTCGACATTGAGACAAATGAAAGGTGAGGTTGCTGCACTGTGATTTGGAATTTTTATTTGTTACATATTTTTTCATGAGGGTTAGTAAAGGATCCGCTTTATTTTGAGTGAATGAACAAATTTTTCCTCAGGTGTGGACCTGTCCTGCTCCAGGCCATTTCCGAGATTAGCAGGAAACAGTGGATGGAGGCCATGGATGGGAAAGAACCAGTGAGTTCAGCATATTTAATCCTTTTTAACGGCATTAAAAGACAAATGTCACTCTTTCTTTCTTTTTACTCTTCTTTGTCTTCTTTTCTAGATTTATCATTCTCCCATTCAAAAGCAGGCCGAAAGTAAGTAAACCTCCACTTTCTGTTTCTTTTTTTTTCTGCTAAAGAGATGAATATTCTGAAATTATTCAATGTTATCATCAAAAAAGAACCCCTTATTTTTACCGATTCAGAATGATAGGTTTCAGTAAGTATAATGGAGGATGTAGGGAAATTTCAGCATGTTCAAAAATCCCTCGTCAGAATAATCTATGGTCAGAAAGAGTGTGAGTTGTATTAATTTGTTTTGAGACAAGCTTTTAATAATGATGTAAATGCTAGAATTTCTTTTAGGCATGAGCTTTGTTATTTATGACCACGTTCATTCCATCAGAATACGCTTCTGACAAAGTCCAACCAGGAATTGTGCCTTGTTTTGAAAGAGGATGTGAAAATTAAGATTTGCTGTGCTTACCCTTTCTTTGAACCGCACATCATTAAACATAAACCGTATCTATTCTTTCATTAAATCAGGATTTAATTGTAGGCATTATAACGGTTCAGTATCGCTCACATCCTGACACTAAGCATCTCCTAATTATCCTAACTCAGGCACCCTGCGTAAAAATGGTGGTCATCATAGAAGGGGTTGGGCTAAAATAAAGAATCACATCATAAAATAACTTTTTACTAAATTTACAGAGTTGTCAACCATAGTTTTTAAACAAAACTAAAACATTTTGAGTTTCACAGACTTTCTTGTTTATGTCAAAAGTTAATTTCTAAAAATCTTAGTTAATTTCTCTAAAAATTTGTAACTTTATATATATATTCACACACTTACTTTTAAGGTTTTAGGGTTGGTCAAATTTAATCCACATCAAAACACTTTGTTCCATTTCCATAATCTCCAGTGAGCCACACAGAGACAAAGGGACTGCCCCTAGGATTTCCTGGCTTGAATCCTTGTGAAGCAACTGCCACACTGGACATGCCTCTACAAAGTTTCCCTGTGTAGCTCCCCATGTGAATTGGAAATACAAGTGTGGGTTTTTCCTCTGGGAGCTCCTGTTTTCACACACTGCAACAACAGTTGCCCTAGGCTAATTTAATAATTCTAAACCGTTTTTGAAATTATTTACAAAAGCACTATCACTAATTAACCCTTAATTGTCACTTAAATACGGTTTGATTATGGCCTCTCCCAAAACACATAGCATTACCATAGCCATTCTGTCCCACAAACTTGCTCATTCTAGAACTAATCAACAGTAGTCTCATTCTTCTGTGAAGCTGCTTTGAAGCATTTTCATAAAACTTTTTTATCTTTCCTTATTGTAAACTTTTTCTCAGTAGTAAATTCAACCACTTTAATATGGTTGTCAATTGCATTTTGCTCATTTTTGGCTCAAGTGGCCAGGTGATGAATTGCATTTTTGGTCACTTCCTATTACTCATCCGGAGTTAAAGTGAGAGGCTGCCTATTGCTTTAATTACAGCACATAAAATGTGTGCAGTAACCATTTAAACATTTTCTTCAGGGTGATGAACTGCATTAATTGCATGTGTTATTTCTTTTTCCCACAGTGGAGCTAAATGAGCTTGGCTTTACGTTCGTCAGAAAGTGCATCAACTTTGTGGAAAGCAAAGGTACGGCCTGTTGTTTTACTTCACCTGTTATCCAATGACCGATTCTTGCGCCTAATGGTCACCATATGCTCAGTTTATCAGCCATGGAGACGCAATAATCCTGGCTTTTGGAAATAAGTTTCAATTTCAGCCAACAGAGGGCAGCAACTCACTGTCTGTGTCCGCACCAGTGAGCCTCGAGCCAACTGTAAATAGAAAACATTCTTTTCCTGTATGTGTTTGTTCTACAGAACTACTGCTGATGTGGCCAAAGAGCCAGAAACACGTACACAGTCAAACTCACAGATTTATATCATGAATTTATCACTCAAACAAAAAAAAAAAAAGAATTATGTCCACAGATGAAATTGAATAGAAGACGTGTATGGACACTCCTCACTATTTCTCATGGTACAACCTGGCTCTAGTGCTTCCTCTGTGTAACGGTAAAGTGATGAAGAGCCAGCGGATGCACATTCATAAGAACCTTACAGTTCAACGTTGACTGGAGGGAGCACAGAGCTCCATTGGTTCTGTTTGAAGTGCTGACGTATGTGTTTGAGAGTTTCCGAGTGTGCCGTTACTCAGATTTCCCAGACTTTTCAGTCTAACCTCATCACCAGACACAACAGGGTGTATTCGAACAATCAGAAAACTCAAAAGTCTTTCGGGGTGCTTGAGTGTGAGCTCAAAAGCCGGCCATTTCATTACTGCTGTCGTATTTCGGTAGAGCTGTACTTTTCCACTGCAAGACACTCCCCCCTTTCTTTCTATTTAATGCCAGGTTCTCCAGTTCTCTCAGTCCATAAATCAAGCTTTCTGTTTCTCTTTCCTCCTTTTTTCTCCCTCTTTATTCTTCTCCCCTTTTTTCTGTAGGTTTGTCTCAGGAAGGGGTCTACAGGACCGTGGGCAGCAACATTCAAGTACAGAAACTTCTGAATTCCTTCTTTGGTGAGGAAAGGCAAAATGAACATCTGCTCTGGGTGTGTGTTTAGAGAGCGCTGGTGTGTGTCTGGGAAAGGCTAACAAACATCCTCTCCCTGACAAATGCACTCCATATTCCACCGTTGAAAAGTTTCTATGTTAAAGGCTTATATAATGTATCAACTTTTGCTTTATTGAGACGATAGACCTTTTCTTCCGAGTCCACCAAGACTGTGGTGTCTTTCAAAGCTGCCGTGTGACCAAAGCACAGATATAAGTCCATGAGAGCGTCCTTGAGCTGTAGCAAAAACCCTGACACAGGCTGAACAACATCCATCGGAGGAAGGCCGTTGATCCCTCTCTTTTCCTCCCTGTCTCACTCTCTCTGTCTTCATCTGCCCTCCGCTATAGACTCAAAGTGTCCGGCGGATGTCGTTTTTAGTTCCTGTGATATGGACATTAAGACTATTACTAGCGCATTGAAGTTCTATCTGCGGTGAGTGTCACATGATTTTCAGGTGTTACCATTTTTGGGCCATTTTTCTGAATACGTTGTGTTTTGCAGGAGTCTGAGTGAACCGTTGATGACGTACGCCTTGCATGGTGAACTGATCTTAGCAGCAAGTATGAGAGTAAACACACAAACCCGCATCACCACTCCTACAAATAGACACACGCTTTTCTCTTTTCCATCTTTTCTATGGGTCAGACTAGTTCAAGTCAAGGAGGGGAAGAACTCAAGTTTAAGTACACTCTTGACTCATTACCACTAACCCCCAGCTACTCTCCATCTCGTTATTATGCACCACTGGTATGTTTTGTACAGTGGGCTAAGTAACATAACCGCTTCCAGAGGGTACTTGAAAGCTTCTGATATTCCTCTTTAATCCTGTAAAGCAAGACCACATGTTTTTTTACATACTGTATAAATGACACCAGTTATACAATGCTCTATCAAACATTTGCGGTCAGTGGAAATGGTTTTAGAATGAAATAAAACATTGTTTTAATGGATTTTGGGAGGATAAAACTTTTTTTTTGGTTATAAAAGACTGGTTTCAATTAAGTTTTACACTAAAATCCTTTAGGGCTGTTCCCAATGTCAAATTTTGTGTCAGATTCAGATCAAATGGGTTAATGTTGTTTTTAAGAGAAACTCTTTATGGTCAAGTTTTTCACAACACATTAATTAAAAGAAACTGGAAGAAAGAGGAACACATTTACTATCGCCTGCTGCACGTCACATTAAAAGGATAGTAGAGTAGTATTGAGATCGAAAAATTAAATATGGAATACCTGAGGGAAACATGGCCGTCACATTGCCGGGAAAAAAGAGACCACTTGGGATTTCGAACCACCTTGGTATCGGTTTCACACTGTTACAATATCAGTAAATTTAACTGAAAGTACAGTATAAATGCTACAGAAATAGTGAAATTTTTACATATGGAGACCTTAAGTTTTACAGTTAAAATTGAATGAAAGTACAATTCATTGTAAAGTGTGTTTGGGGATTTTTTTTTAAGAATGGGATCACATTCATTTGGACCATAACCATAAAAAAAACATGATTACAACATGGATAAATCACAATTCAATCTATTAAAGCTAACAACTACTGTATATTCGATGGTAAACTTTATCGTAAAATGTACTTTTTTAAATTACCACTATTATTGCAACACAAACCTTTGAAATAGACAGTTCTGAGCTGTATGAATTGTAATGAACAGCCATTATTCCAATACAAACCTTAGACAGTTTTGACAATCCTTGACATTTTTATAGCAACAAAATATATTAATTAGACAGATTCAGTATATTTCGTGTTTCTGTATATTGAACTGTAAAGTTATGGCAACCACAGCTGTCAGGTTTTTAATATACATTTTATTGTTTATTTTTAACAGTGCAGCCGAGGGTACGCCAATCAGCCAAATATGCAAAATATCAGCAGTTGTTGTCAAATAAAACAGAGAATTCAACTAATCTAATCCACAGTTGAACACACAGCCTTCATTTTCACTGCATTTGAAGGCGAAGCTAATGTTAAAGCATCAGCACAGAGCTCAAGCTCCTAGTGATAAATGTTTGAAATGGGCAAAAAGCTTTTGTTTATATACACACACCGATTAGTTGTTGTTTTTAAATGTTCTTTGGCAAACGTCTCTGATTATCTTTGCCAAAAAGTAAAACATTCATGACTTGTTCAGAATGTTTTTGGCAACTAGCATTTAGTAAAAATAAAACAAAATATTTTTTGTTGTATTTATAAAACGGTTGAATGCATCAACTTTAGCTGAAGTTTTTGTTGCACGCTTCTGCAAGCTATATTTCTATACGGACTCTACTATTGAATGTGGTGTTGAATTTGATAGACATTTTTCTTAAACACCTATTATTCAGCAATGGACTGGTGACCTGTACAGGGTGTACCCCCGCGTCTTGCCCGATCTGCACCAGCAGACCCTGTGACCCCGAAAGGGAATAAACGGGTGGGAGAATGAATGAATGAATGAACCTTTTAATTAGAAAATAATTTTCTTTAACATATATTTATCATTTTTTGTTATACCTCCTGGTCCTCAATGGAGTTGCTCAGAATTCTTAAGAAATCTGAATATTTATATATAATATAAATGATAATAACATTTAAAATTCAAATGAAAAAGTAGTGATTTTTAAAATTTGATAGCAGGGCAATACCATTTACTTCAAGGGTCCCAAAATGTACAAGACAAACTATAAAGAAGGCAGAAGGCTATGACCATCCATTACCTTTTCCCCCACCAAGATCAAATAACAGCCCCCTCCATCAAAGACATTTCATATAAAGACATTTAAAATGGCATATAGCAAATTGTGTACTTTGCAGACAGCAATATGTACATTGTCTGGCCATTGTTTTGTGTGCCACACTACAAACAATACCATCTCTGCCACACACAGGTCATGTTAGGTCCACAAACTGTGTGCCAGTGTCTTATGCGCTAGACAAATTCCAAATTTGTTTGTTGACTGATCCAAACCACATTCTTTCTACAGAAAATGTGAACATATTACACCTGTTCTTAAAGCACTTTACTCGCCCCAGGTTCACTTCTGTATTTTTTAGCTACATAAACCATTCGCCACAGACATTCTTTGCGTGCAGTCTGTTGAACTTTCTTTCTTTTTAAGTTCAGGGACAAAAGTAACTTACAAATCGTCAGACTTACACAAGCACTCTACAACAAGGTCAGTTAATCATGTGTTCATAGAAGAGCTTTTAGCTGATTCAGAATTGATTAGGCACTTTAGAGTAATATTTCAATGCATTTAATGCACATATAAAGATTTTAAGGGTTTAGATTCAGTTTGTTTAGTTTATAGAATTTTCAGTTTTAGCGCATTTTTGTGCTTTCCAAACTGATTGCATTCTTTATAATATTATAAGTCCCAATAATATTACTCTTGTAGTTATTGACCAAAAAATTATGAACTTACAAAAAGGAGTTTCAATTTCGCAATGAATAAATTAGGCCAGCTTAAATTGCAGCTTATATTTGCACTTAGACCAAAAGCTGTTTGTAATCTGATTGAAAAGCTTTCTGGTCGTCCCAGAGTGCCCCTGCTCACCCTCCTGATTGTTCCTGTGAAGAGCCAAAACTGATATTTGCATGGGCTTATAATAAAAGCACCATTTACAGAAAGTGAGCCTCTAACACTTGACTTGTGTTGAATCATCTTTCGTGACATTCTCTTCAGGTCACAACCAAAAACTTCCACATTTTATTCATTAAAAAAAAAAAAATTGTGGATACTGTGTTAATGCAAGTGTTATTTTAGAAGATAAGGTTTGAAAAAATAATCCGCAACAGCTCTTCTAAAAGGAACTGGAGAGCACCTCTGGAGTTTTTGGTGACATCATGAATTTTTGCTATCTTTGTGAGGATTTGTGGGAAATGAAGAGTTTTTAACAGTGTAGAGGAGTGTCTCATAGGTTCTGTTGAGTTTAATGGCCATAGAATAGTTTAGGAACCTTGCCATCTAAGTCAATGAGAGATTAGCTAACTTAAAAAATTAATTTCATTTCATTTAACATATAGAGAGAGGGGGGGAGAGAAAGATGCGTAGATAGAGGGGAGAGAGAGGGGAAGGGAGGAGAGAGAGAAGGAGGAAGGGTGGAGAAAGATAGAGGAAGAGAGGAGAGAGAGAAAGGAAGGGAGCAGAGATAGAGGAAAGGGAAGGGAAGTGAGGAGAGAGGAAGGGAGGAAAGACAGAGATAGAGGAAGGGTGGGGAGAGATATAGAGGAGAGAGAGAGAGAGAGAGGAAAATAGGAGATAGAGGAAGGGAGGAGAGAAAGAGAGAGAGAGAGAGAGAGAGGAAAGGAGCAGAGAGAGAGAACGAGAGAGAGAGGTGGGGGGGGGTACTTTATTTATCCCCGAGGGGAAATTCTTTTGTTACTCAATTGCAATGTTACACACAAAAAGAGAAGTAATGAATAGAATAAATGTATGCAAGTAGATGTAAGGAGAACACAAGCTATAAGAACAATATCTGTAAACAAATATCTGTTTCTCTTGACTCTTTTTAAAACTGTTAAAAACGGTTCTTAATCCTGAGCAAATGTACTGTATTGGAGTCCAAAAATGTTTAAAAAAACAGCACAACATTATGATTGTTTCGAGCATATGGGAACCCGTTCAAGAGTCTCTGTTTGATTTAAGTTTGATTACTGCTGGTTACTTAATCAGAAAAAAAGAGATGAAACAAATAGTTGTAGTGTGGCAAGCTGAATGTCTGGGAGGAGTTTTGATACTCAGCTCCACCTCCTGAATCCTTGTGCCTATCAAGTCAGCACTTAAGTCCCTTTCATTTTAGCAGGAGGTCGTGGCTTCATCTACATATCTTATAGTCTACATTTATGACATTTCAAGGCACATCATTAATTAATGAATTATTTGAACTCTAGCCAAAGAGCGACCAAATCAGGACCAGGAAAATTTTACAGTGCACCGAATAGCAGTAAAGTTCATTAACTTAATTAATGACTATATCTTGAAGTGGTTTTGAATTTGAACGTCAATAGAAAAAATATCATTAGATGTTGCTTTTGTGTGTGAGAGAGATTCAGTTGGAGCTGTTTTGTCTGCACGAGCGAGTGTGCGTGTGTGCGTCCAGCTTTGAGTTTGCAGCAATTTGTGCTGAATGTTAATGCTGCCCATAATAAGACTAGAAGTCATTAAAGCAGCTGCGACTATTATAGCTCGCCGGCTCTGATGGTCCTAAAGAAAGGTAACAGCAAAGCAAAGGAAAGGGCTACACCTGGCAAGGGATCAACAGTTCGCTTTAATCAGCTTTAGCCTCATGGTCCAGGTAACACCCCAGTCTCTGCTTCTGTAGAGGTTTTTATTAAACGACATCGATATGGTTTGTTTGACTCTTGGCTGTAGCGTCTCTTAAAATCCTTTTACAAAGATCACAAGTGCTCTTGTTTGCTCTGCTCTCCATGAAGTAAGCCTTGTTACACTTACACCACAGGCTGTATTTTCAGATAAAGCTTCATTTAACCCATAGTTCACAATAAAATGTGTCTGCACTGATCCTGTTAGGATTTTACAAGCTATCTTTGGACAAGTTGAGAGATGTTCAGCAAACTGCCGTAAGACTTTTTAAAAGTAAACAAAGCCCTCTAGAAAGCTCTAGCGCTTTAAAAAAAAACAACGAGCTCTGTTAGCTTTTACAGCTCGATTAGTCTTAGCGCTGATGGAGAAGTGCACTGACGTGAACTGTCGGCTTTGTTCTGCCTTCATGGCACATTTTTCAATGTGTTTTCTCCCCCCATGGGACCATCTGATGGGAGATGTGGCAAGAAATGAGCCTTTCCATTGCTACAATTACGTTCAAAGGCTGTGTCTGAATTAAATGCACCCATCGTGTCTTTGAATGTTCCACTTTTTTTTTTTTTTTTGGTTCTCAGAGTCAGAAAATCTGGACTATCGGCTCGGGGCAGTTCACTCACTTGTTTACAAGCTGCCAGAGCGGAACCGAGAGATGCTGGAACTGCTTATCAAACACCTGGTCAGGTAAAACAGACATGCTAATGCTCCCAAAACACTCCCTCAGACTGCGGTTTTTCTAATTGCTATTCAGCTTTCTAGGTGTTCTTTATAAATATCTGTTGCTTTTTATGTGATGGGTTGTTAGAGAAAGTTTTACTGGTCTGACAAATCTGACTCTATTGCACCATGGTTTGTGAGCACAAAATTAAAACAATAATAATCATTGAGAGAGAGCCTAATATTTCTGTACAACTAGTTACTTAGAATTGTTTAGAGTGGGGGCATAGATCACACAATATTTCCGTAGAACAAGAATTTTGTAAACAAGTATTAAGCGGAGAAATGAAAAGTGCTGGATCATTTGACATAAAAGAGCTGATGGAGGTGATAAAGCTTTATTTTTAAGTGCTTTTATTACATGCCGCAACACCATGACCGGAGTTACACATCACATGTAGACATTAGATCTTTCGTGGGTATGATGCGCTGTACATACACATCAGTCAAATAGATAAAAAAGCTAGCTACACAGAATGTCAAAAATGTTTTCTTCAGAGGGCCAAAAGGATTCAAAGGAGATATTTCTGTTCCAAACAGCGAAACAACGGCTCTACCTACCAGCACTCAAAAAAATAAGTTGATAACTTTTAACCCCTTAGAAGTAAAGGGCCTTTTTGAGCGTTTTTTTTTACTTATTTGCAATTTACTTTAATAATTAATTAATGTATTCATTTTCCAACTCACTTATTCACTTTTTGGGGTAAAGGGGGTCTGCCGGTGCCTATCTCCAGGGCACATTGGGCAAGAAGTACCCTGGAAAGGTCGCCAGTCCATTGCAGTTACTCTAACAAATGACCGCTAAAACATTTTTGTGGCAATGCTTGATTGATTTTTTTATTAGTACAAAACAGATTGGTATTTTTACAAATATGTTTTTCATTACATTGCACAATAATTCAACAAATTTGAAATTGTACAAAAAATTCTGGGCATCAAATTTAACTGCAAAAATATTTAGAACGAATAGTTTTTTTTATGTTTTATGACAACAATCAAAAATGTTGCAAAAAAATCCCCTAAAAAAGTAAAGGCAAGCTCGAAACGATGTGAAAATTTTATTTAAAAAAAAAACAAAAACAGGTGAACATCTAATGCAAATTTAACATGCAAATTTAATAGTTTGCCCCCACCCCCAACTGTAGATGTAATTTTACCATGTAACAGAGCATATATTTTGTCCACCATCATTCTTCTGTCATCATTATATTTTACTGGAAGCCAAAAGTCTCTCGTACAAGTAGCTCGAAGGCTTCTCCTATTGTTCAGCTCCTTCACTGTCTTTCACTCTGTCATTACTGAAGCTGGCAAATAATCAGCAAGTTTAAAAACACCATGGATAATGTGTGGGATCCGAACAGTTCACGCATCAGCCGTGATCTGTTTGACTCCCATTGTCAGGCTGTGACATGGCTGCACTGGTTTAACAAGGAAATATTTCCCAAAACTTCTCTGACCTGGGCCTGGTGCTATGCTAACCGGTAATAAACGCAGCATTCTAATAAGTAGCAGACACTGTACACATTGTTCAGTTTTATTTTGAAAGTACAGTCCCTGTCACAAGGACGATGCATATATCCGGTTCCAGAGCTCACTACATTCTGTGTTTTTCTGTGTAGTGTTTGCAGCCACAGCAGTGAAAATCTGATGACTGTGTCCAATATGGCTGTAATATTTGGCCCCACACTGATGAGAGCAGAGGAGGAGACTGTAGCGGCCATGTTGGATATTAAGTTCCAGAACATTGTCATGGAAATCCTTATTGAGGACTGCAGCAAGGTCAGTTATGGCCCTCCCCAGCCCTTCAGGGCACAGTTTATCTCTGAGTCTACAATTACACAAGCAAAACGCAATGGGACACTGTTATATTTATAAAACTGCTTGATTTACACTATAAAACAATGTGATTTATAATTGGGAAAACACTTTGGTATGGTGATTAAAGGTAATTGTTTAATTATTTCCAACTTTGATGTTTTAGATCTTTAAGGGTCCTCCTGAAGAGAGCACACCACCTCCTGTTCCTCCTCCAAGGGTGGTGCCACGCACACGGCAGCCAATCACAATTTCCAAACGCCCACCACGTGTCTTCCAGGGCCTTCAGCCTTCCGTTTTTGAGCGTAAATAACCCTCAACATCATACCCATCAACCCCCTCACCTTCATCACCTTCATCATCATCATCATCATCATCATATAATCTCTCTTTATTATTAGTTGATTACTGAGGGAATTGCAGTATCTTTGTATTTTTCTCTAAGAATTGAAATCTTTACAAAGTTATAATTTGCTCTGTTATAATCAAACTTATCATTTGAAATATTTTTATTTGACAATTGCTATATTTTTGTGATTTTATTGTTATAACAAGCTCAGTTTAGCTTTTTGCGAAGGCTTTGTGCTTAAATGCAGTGAGAAAGAAATATTTGATATCAAATGTTTGCCCATAGACAAAATAAATTATTACAAATGCTATGAAGATTTTTGAATTTGTGAGGGATACAAAAAAAATAAAAAATACATGTGCTCTTAATTGAGTTCAAAACATATTTTCATGTCCTTGATCTGCAGGCTTTCTGGCTCCCAGATGCCTTTTATGAGGATAAGTAGCTTAAATTAGGAGAATTTCTGAAAGGAAATATCTTCTTATCATCTGTAGAATAGATACCTGTCCACAGAATCAGTCACATCTCCACCATTTTCAACGACTTGTCCAAGAATGTCATGGACAAGATTGTAAACCTAAACAGGGCAGGAATAGGCTATAAAACCATCACCAATTAGCTCAGAAATTAATGAGCGGATCTAGTCATTGATTTCTAGACAGATAATTACCAGGAAAATGGACTGAGATCGCAAACACATATGTGGGCCTATATTATGTTAAAAGGACATTCAGAATGATTCTGAGGAGAACTGGGTGAAAGTGCTGAAAAAAATCATCACTATCATTAAACATGGTGATCGAAACATCATGCTTTGGGTGTGTTAGTATAAACAGCGCCATAAAACATTGCTTTTTGATCCCTCTTACCACAGGCAGGGCATTGAAAATGGCTTGTGAAGAATAGGGCGGCAGGACTGACATCAACTCGTCACTATTGCCATGGTTGCTGAAAGGAGTGACTCCTACTGATAGAAACTAAAACTAACCAAATTATTTTTGTGTTTTGTTGTGCTCTTTTATTAGTAACAGTGGTTTATTTTGTATTTTTAAACTATAAAAAAAAGGCTGCTGTGCCCCAGATGTGACGAGACCTCCTTCTGCCCTAGCAGCATTAGAATGACTTCAAACCCAATCAAGGCATCAAAGGCTGTAGGGGCTTAGTGGCTGCAGTACCATGTAGTAGCCATGTAGCATGCGGAGGGGGTTATTCAGCATCAGCCTCCAAACCTTTTTGACAAAATGTTTTATTAAATAAATTACATAAACCAGTGACTTGCATTAGTGTCCAGGCACATTTATACTTCTTCCATCATTTATTAAGTGATAAGTGATTGCAGGCGGGCTAAGCGCATGTAGCCTCTTCACAGAAGTAAAAATTGGACTTAAGACTCTGAGGCAGCAGTAAAAACAAACTCCAAATCTTCCATTTGGTGGAAAACACATTTTTCCTGCAGTAACACGCGTTGCTTTCACTTATTAGTGACAGCAATTCCTCGTTGCCTGGGTTTTGCCCTTTCCAGAATAGAATCTGCAGAGGATAAGAACAAAATATATTTATTTATTTATAGATATTTTTGTCTCTTGGGCAAACATTGAAATTAGCAGGAGGTAAAAAAACCTCTTATCCTCGCTGTAGGCTTCAATACAAGCATCTAACTCTGGAGCTATGAGCAAACACACCAGCTATCTGCGCTTCATGTTGTGTGTTCTCGGCCTGTTTCTCCTTAAGTGTTTTTTTTTCTTTTATGGGGAAATACAACCCAACCACGCTGATCTTCCTGTCTCAAACACACTCTCAGTCCTCTTGTGCCAGCCTCGGTGCAGAATGTGAATGGTGTGATTGAATGGGCAGTGTGTGTGTGTATGTGCATCAGTGTCTGCCATTATTAATGTGCGTTTCCTGGCATGTTGTCCTCCCCTCATTGTGAGCTGCGTTATGTAGTGTTTAACAACAGTCAAGCTAATAGTACACTCACTAGAGCATGAAAACTAAACGACTACCTTCCCCTCTGCTGTGAGTGTGTGTGCATCAGCGCCTATGTGTCTGTAAGTGCGTGCCTACTTGTGCATGTTCCATGGAAGTGTGCGTGCCCTGTGTGTGCGGCTCTGCATGTCTGAGAGCATGTGTTTACGAGTGGCTCTCAATCTGTTTTCAATTGGCTTTTGGACCTTATTCCTGTAATAAATTCCTCTAATAAGCTGTTTTCGTTATTAACGCCTGAGCTTTTCTATCTCCTCTTGATCAAAAATGAATGCATACATTAATCTATTAATGTCACTCTGTTTGGTTTCTCGAATCCTTCAAACTGGCTGAGTAAAGCATGCTTGGTTGGTGCTTGTGATTGGTGGAATAAAGTTTTTTTTTCCTCTCAGTCGTTTCCCCTCAGTACTTTTTGTTTTCAGCCGAATCCTTGTTTTCTCTTTCTTTTGTCAGTTGGTGTTGGGATCTCTGTGTGAGCAAATGTGTGTTAAATGAGCATGAAACCACCTGTTGAGTGTCACTGAATCTTAGTTTCTGATTGGCCTTAAACTTGGCACTGCGTGTGTTTGTTTTCAGCCTTTTCATAGATAGTCACAGATTATTAGGATCAGTTTGTGCGTGGAGACCTGTGCCAAAATGCAACAGTGTTTGTGAATTTGCTTCATGCAAATGTGTCCAGTTTGGCCGGCTTGTACACAGCTGGTTGTTTTGACGGATGGTTTACACTCTCACAGCAGCGCTTTACACTCATGTCATTGATTCTAACATGGCTGTTGGAAAGTTTCTTGACATCAGCTTCTGTTTCATTCATGCCTCATTTTTTATGTATTTTTTAAATCTCAGGCTCACAATGTTCTCAATTAACAAAGCTCCGTGCTTAAAACCTCTTCAATGTTTGAAATAAAAAGTCTTGCCTGAATTACAACTGTAAAAAGAGTGTCCCCTCACTGTAATATATGTGAAAAGAAGGGTAAAGCCAAAGTAATGTAGATGTTATCTTTTGGAGCTAATGCTATTAATCCCAGACCGAAAAAGACATAAACTCTTGGTAGGGATAAACGAGAGCCATATGAAAAGTGTCAGGGTTTGAAGAGAGCACAACGGCTGACAGAGATGGGCTTTGAGCGTGTGGTTTGAGCTGATAGCAATCAGTGTGGTTTGGTTTCTTTTTCCTTTCATTGCTTTTCAAGCTTCCATCAAGTTCTGGTTGGGTTCAAACCACTGGAATGAAATGACTCTCTTAATTTGTCATTTTATTAAAACTGGTCTTTATTGGTTTGTATTTCATGCATTGTGGAAAATACAAGACGACAGCGTCTGTCACGCTGTTCTCTTTATTTATGAATCAGAACAGTCACTGCCTCCCTTTTTTTAAGGTCCGGAGGAACAGGAAATTTTAAATTTTAACAGCACCCCTGATGCTATCTTTTCTCTGGTGGATATTCATGGAGAAACCGTTGCAGTTGGGCTTTTAAATGACCAGATGTTTGCTGGTCTTTTATCTAAACTGTCCTCATTTGTTGGCTTTGCGTTTTCCAGGTCGAGAGTTAAATGGTGCCACACATACTGAGAATGGGCCCGAGGGAGAGACTGGCTTCATCAGCCCTGTTCCTCAACAACGGAAACTTGCACCTCCATCAGTATCTCCTCCATCCATCCCACTGTCCTCTCCAACCTCTCATAAGCCTCTTCAGTACAGGGCAGCTCAGCGGCTGACGGATGCTCAGGTTAAGGTTCAGGATGCCCAGAGGTTAGATGCTGTAACCACCACAAATGGGGAATCAGGCGGCGCATTGATGAACTCTTTTCAAGGGAAAAGGGGGCAGTTCAGAGGAGGAGGAACAACTGGTAAACATGCCACTGACAGCTTTCTTGCAAACTCTCTCTTTAACCTTGGGTTTTTCTCTTTTTCATAAATTATTTGTAGTTTGCTTCCAGAATGCTATAAATTCCCAAGAAAGGGTTTGCATTAAATTATTTCAAACTATAATAGATCATAATGTATCTCTAACATAAAAAACAAATCAAATCGACATTTTGCTTTAAAACGGATTTTTTTTACAAACACAATAAATCCATGACCTGTTTCCTTGCAAATTGGAACACATTCATTACATCAATATAAAGTAGTTTTTGTTGAAATATAACAAGTAAAAGTAATTATCCAAATGTGTACACCCACTAAATCGAACCCAGCATTCTTAAAAGGAAGGCTACATTTATTCTATATCCAAAATAGAACTATTCTATATCTTTTGTGCAATTTCAAAAATTGAATCACTTCTTAACAGTAATCTAACGTGGCGATCAACAGTAAGAATCTCAAAATGTACCTCTTCCCAACAGGAATGATCACCTACGATCAACAATGCTTGATTATTTGGTGTCTTGCCATTGCAATCAAAAAAGGTTGTTGTAATGGAGGTGAATGGGGAAGGACGAATAAATAAAGGGAGAAAAAATAAAAATCCTGTGCTGAATAAAACCTAACAATTCATCAATGCCAATGTTGTTCCTACTGTTTGATGTTTTCGAGATTGTGTTAAAAGATTTTTAAACATCCAGCCCACAACCATTTTTTTTTAGATTTTGACAATTAAATGGTAAAAATCCTGTTTTTTTTTGTTTAGTAGTTTCGATTTTTAGTTTCGAGTTTAATTAAGTGGCTATTTTCAGCCATATTCACAATTAAAGGCTAGTGAATTTTTGAAAAAATTCTAACATTTTCCCAAAATATTTGTAAGAAAATGATTTGTCACCAAAAACTATTCCATTTGCTGAAGTTGTAGCCAAATTTAGACTCAAAATCACTCTGAAGTGGTTGAAAATGTCCCCAACAACACAAAAAAAGTTGTCACATTTTGGAATAAAACTCTTCAAATATTTGTTACTAATGTGTGTATAAAACATTAGCTTAAACGTAGACTGTAGCATTTAATGTAAGAAACACCAGTCTTTGTTTAGGTGATTAAGGGGGCGGGGTCTACAGCAGCCAATGATTGACACATAATTACAGCAAGTCACATGATTGGTGGCACCATGACGTATTGATCTTACATATTGTACCTTTCAAGACATGTCCTTGGAGGGTATTCATGTTTCAATGTACTGACAAAAATTCATCAAAGCACCCTTTTAAAAGAAATCGACCAGATTTTTTATTCATATATAAAAGAGAGTGTGTTGTTAAACGGTAGACGTAAAATAAAATTTGAGGGCATGTATCTCGTTAGGCTTTAAATCACTCATTGCAGAAGTGTAATATTACATTTTGGCTGATGGATGCAGCATGTGAAGCAAGATGGCATGTGATCTTCAGGCTGTGGAACGCACGCAACACACAGGAATCATGTCATGAGTTAAAATGACTGTATCAGGTGTTTGTCTGTGTGTGTGCGTGTGTGTGTGTAACAGGAGAGCCTCAGGGCCTGAATAGAAGGTCTTTCTCAGAGAAGAGTTCCATCTGCCGGCCACCAACCCGACCTCCAGACCCTCCCTCTCGAGTAGTCAATAAAGGAGCACAGGAAGAGACACCACCGTCATAGTGAGTACACTACGCTTGACACTGAATCTTCTGCTCAAGAATTAATCTCTTTGATGCATGTGGTTATTTCTTTTAATAGTGTAAATGCAAGAATGTTGTAACAGAACCTTTATGTGATTTTCCCAAAGATTAAAGTCATTGCAAATTTATAACTTTAATCACTCAATCACAGACACATCAAAGTTTCAAGAAGTATGGTAAACATTTTAAAATACACTTATGTTTATGCACGTATACATTAGTCATATATTATGAAGTAAACCATTAATCACTTAATATGTCTTAATTTAGTAAACCCCACTGCTCAATGTGTCATTTGTTAACCTAAAATAACTTTATTTGGGAATTTGTTACCCATTAATCAAAAGTCAATTATCAAAGAATCTCAGCATTAGTTAAATGATGCATGATTATGATCAAATTATTTTTGTCGGACATTTTTCCAACCTAATCAACTTTTTTTTTTTTTTTTTTTTACTCAATAAGTTTAAGTTTAACTAATGTATTGTTAAGGACCCTTGAAATGTTACAGAAACATGTACGTAATTGAATTTAAATGTTTATTATTTTGATTATTTCTTTGACCTTTCGTGTTACTAACATGTAACTATGTATATGTTTACTATAAGTGGTACATTTGAAAAGAGCTTGACATTTTACAGTACAGCAAACACAGCTACTTACTTAAAAAAAAAAGATTAATTTCATTTCTATTTGACCATTCTTGGGCCACAACTGTCTTCCTGATCAAATTGTGGCTTTGCAGGCTCTAAGTCTGCACTTTTAGTTGTTTCCACTCCGCTCTGTGGTTTCAGCCTCTTTATTTAGAAGATGCATTAGGAAAGCATTTGACCACAGATGCATCTGCTCCTCTTGACGGCTGGCGGCCATTTTGCATTTTTACATTGCTGCCATGTTTGCAGCATTTTAATACGTTTGCCAAATGTATGTTTGTCCCTGTTCCCGAGCAGGGTGCAGTAGAATGGTTCTTGGGTGACGGATCCCTCAACTCTGTACACGGCTCAGGTGGGATTTTGGCAAATTCATTCTGGCAAATTTGCTCTGGTTTCTTTCCGGTTACTTGGTCGACAGCTGTCCGGTTCAGTTTTAAAGTAGCGCCACTGCTTCTCGCCTGGATTGAGTTCAGGAATTAGTTTGGGCCACCGTGAGGCACGTTCTTGTTCTCATTCCACCGCGCTGGCCCTGTAGCCTTGTATCTGGGATCACGGTGACCTTCAGAGGGATGAAAAGTCTCCTGCTATTGCTTTTTTAGCACATTTAAACAGTCTCTCTCCCTGTACTGAGGCAGTGGTTTCATAAGAAGCAAAAAATACACGACTCATAAAAAATCTCTTTAAAAAAAATATTCGACACTGAAAAACACTTTCTTGGAACAAAGTCTCAAAACTTAGATCAAGCAAAAAAAAGAACATTTTGCTCTGAAACTAGAATTGTAACTAGTTGCATGTAATCTTAAAACCAAGCAAATCTAGGTTAAAACTAGGTTGTTTTGAGTATTAAAACAAGTATGTATGTCCTTAAATCAAGTCAGTAACAATATCATTTGTTGACTTTAAAATTTGAAAATATTTTACAAAACATTCTGGAAATATAGAGTATTAGAGTGGATTCAAAGTGTGTATGTGTCAAGCGCACTCTCCACCACACCACAGGGTTAAATCATAGGAAAAAACATAAAAATGTCTGTGCTTAGTACCCAGTACCAAGAAGGTCTTAAAAATTTATACTTTAGCTTAAAACTCTTCTTTTTTCCTAATGTTTTTTTTTTTTGGAAAAACAGTAATGAAACACGGACATCTGTACTTTTAGAACTAGAAAAAGCTGCTTAAAATTTGACAGATTTCTCTATTCAAACTTAGTGAATGTACTGATTTGAAACAGGAATATTTAATACACATTGGAACTTAAAACCAGCAATAACTCCCAAGTATGTTATGCTTGTTTTAAGAATTCAAGTCATTGCCAAATTGTTCAAGATTTTATCTATATATTTAATTTATTCAAGCATTCTTTAAGTAAGAATGTGTTGTCAAAATTCTTGTTTTAATATTGTCATTTTAGGTTTAGTGGAAATTTAACTGAAAATTATAAATTTTCTATTGTGAACTATAAATCATCAGAATAAGCATTTTTCATCTCAAAAGATTTTCTCAAAATAAGCTAAATAATTTGTACCCTAAAAGTCTAAACTAGATAATTATTCTTAAGATAAAAAAAATAAGATTTCTATTATAAATTGAAGCCTTTTCAGCTTTGCTTAGATAAACCCTTTTATAAAAAGACAGTAACATACTTCTATGTGCACTTCATTTATATTTATGCTATTTATAATGTTTAAAAAAAAACTGTGGAAGATCTATCTGAAACGTTCTAATTCTCCCGTACGCTTACTGTTAAAACCTTCTCTGTTTTGTTAATTATAATAAGTTATGTTCAGTCATGGTGTAATATAATTTAAAAAATTCTTCTGCATATTAAAATGGTTTGATTTCCGTTTCATGGTTGGTGCTTTTTAGGCACATCAAGATTTAAAAGAACAAAAACGCACAAAAGCCACTCAGACAGCAGCTCGCGGGTTGAACAAGTTGTGCCCAAAATACAAACTAGCCGCTCTTTGTTTGCAAACTGAGACATGATTCGCTCAAACTCTCCTGCAAACAGAAGGAGAAACTTGAGCTCCTTCTCTTGAGCCAAAAGTGAGAGAGAGAGAGAGAACTTCCTCACCTCAGACTCACCCAGACACAGATATCTCCACCTCAGAGCTGATATTTTTAGCGCCCCATGTAGATATATTACGTATAAAATGTAGCTCTGAAATCGCTGTTACGATGTAAAGACATGTTACTATTGTCTTTACTTACTTTAATTCTCAGGCTCTTTGGGAGATTGTTGATATACAGCCATTGTCGCCTTGGGGACGGCAAATTTGAACTTCTTTGAAACACTCCCAGACTGAAGTGCTTCGGTGAAACTGCTCTACAAACCCAAAGACAAATATCCAAACCTTTTCTGGAAACCAATCTCCTCAAAGCATTTTAGCTTACAAACCTTACTTTTTATGTGAACAGTACTCAACAATCTTAAAGTCTCTTACTCGACCCACTTATTGTTCAATTTGGAATGTGTAGGTTTCAAAAAAGTTATTAGCTTTGATATTTTTGTTTTTTGGTATAATTTGCTAGGTGATTCAAATAAAAATGTGAGAAAATCCTTTTTCGATCGCATTTAGACCCCAAATGAATGCCACACATGCCATCTAGTCGTGGGAAGAAGGCATAACCCTTAGAAGTATAAGGCCTGTGATATGGCTTGTATTTTTTATAGTTTTGGGCCAAAATGGCACAAAAAGTTCTTAGAACAGTGAATAAGGTTTAGGAGAGGTTTGCTTTATTCACACTGTTTTGACACTGTCTTTGCCTTTTTTAAGTACCTTTCTGGATGTTTTTTCAGTTTTGCTATGAAACATAAAAACTGTTACAATTTAATACCCAGAATTGTGTTTTTTGTACAATTGCAAGTTTGTTCTGAAATTATTTTGTAATATAATGAAAATATATAAAGAATAAGCTGGGGTTGTATAAAAATGATATTAAACACTGCCACAAAATATGTTTTAAAAGTAATTTGTAAAAGCAAATTGTAAAATATAAAAAAAGGTTTCTCAAAAAGACTTTTCTAGGGTTTCCTAAACTCTAAGGTTTACTATATTAATTATTGTTAGAACTTTAAAAAGTATAATTTTGCAGATCTTTTGTTGTTGTTCCCTTATAGCCCCAATTTAAACTTTGATAGATTCCAGACTTAAAGACTTCCATGACTATAACTATATGATTCAAAGATCTGCGTCGTGTCAGTAAGACTCGGTCCTTACTGTGGTAGAAAATGTTAGCACCCCCTTTTGATTGAAAATGCATTTTTTATGACAGAGATATTACCAAAGCTTAAAAGCAGCTTTCACATTCTTATAAAATGTATTCGGATGTATCTAAATGTTTTTAGAAAGGCTGGAAGCTTTATAAGGAACATTTGTTATGAATGTAAATACTAAGTAACAAGTACCCCAATGAAACTATAAAAAATGGTGAAAAAGCTCTCCATATTGTAATGTCACATTTTTTTTGGTATTTCTGGGTGAATCCTGCCATCTCATAGCATCCAAGTACATTGTTATTTTGCAGCTCAATCAGTTTTTTTGGCAGATAAAAATGTTTCTGCTTGAAATTTTAACTTGTTAATGAGGCAAAACACTCCAAAACAAACTTTTGACCTTGCAAGGAGTGAACACTTGCTGTAATCATAACAAAAAGTTAAGATAGAACGTTATATCAAGCTCCACGTCCATTTAACTTCATTCATTTCTTGTTAGTGATTAAATGGATTTTATGGACATTTTCTTCTGATAGAGATGAACACCAATGTACAATTGTACATTTTTTGTTATAAAGTGCTAAATTAACCCAATCATTTCCAATATTTTCCATTTTAATTCATTTGGGTGTCATAAAATAAATAATTTTCATAAGCAAATGATCTTGTGTTGCCACTTTTCTGGCAACCCTTGTAAAAAATAGAATAGGTGCAGCTCATCTGAAGTCCCTGAAGATCCTGCAGTTTTAAGACTCAAAAGAAACCATTGATGGCTAATCCTGCCTTCTCTATTTTCAGACTTCAGCTGAGAGTCTGAAACAGAGCAGGGCATTTAAATTAAATACTTCTCTAAATAAAGATGTATTTTTGTAGGGTGAGGATATTTGGTGGCCTTCAAACAGTGGTAGTTCTTCTAGGTGCACTTGTTTTTGAAGATATTTGGCAAATCTGTGGATGTACACTTTCTGACATTCCTCAGTCTCTTTGTGTAACCCCAGATACACTTAATTATGTTGATGCGGGTACACTCAGCTTATCTCGTTCTTCTTTATGCTGAAAATAGTTCTTAATTACTTGGTAAATTTACTTGCTGTAAACTTCTGCCGCCCTACATCCCCTCCAGAACAGTGTCTGGTGGTCTCATCTCAGAGAGCAGAGATATCTCACTAGAACCTTCTTTTTCACAGTTCCTGGCTGGTGGATTTCCCTCGCAATCCCAATCTGGAAAGCAGAGTCTCTCAGAACCTTTAAAAAGCAACTAAAAACTGTACTCTCTTCTAAATCAGCTTGAACCTGTGCATGGCTTATGATTAGAACGACCTTGTAACAAACTTTAGGTCGCTTTGGATAAAAGCATCTGCTAAATACACAAATGTAAACATGTGTTTTGGATTATTGTTCTGCTGCTGAACAAACGTGGATCCAATCATATGACCCCCAATGGAAAAATACTTGATGTATTTTTGGCAGCAACTCTTCCAACAATGCCACTTTTGGCCAGATTTCTACAGTAGATGGGTGTACCTGGGTCACACTGCCAGCACTCTTGGACATCTTCAAATGTAATTAAATTAATGTGTCTCGCATCTGCTGCACAAGTCTTCCCAGTCTACCTTGAAATCTGTGTGTGGGGGAGACCTTGTTGATGCAGTATAACTACCCTGTGTCTTGTTGCTGTGCTCAACCATTAAAAGAAACTGTCTTTCTCAGCCTCATCTTGGCCGCAGGGTTTGGATTTTTCTTGTTATTGAAAATATATTGTTGATGACTCTGGAAGCAGTGTTTAAAAAGGTTTAACACCTTTATTTAGCTTTAAAACACTGAGAATGCTAAACAACTAACAAATAAATAGGTTATAAAAAACCTGCATTCATGGTGTTTTTTTTCTTAACTATTATTTAGCACTGCGTGTGCAAAAACACAAGTGTCTCTGTTCAGTGATCAAATATGAGCATGTAATCCTGCACATGTTGGAAGCCACAATAGGGGAATAAATAGCAAGATAGTCCTTGCTGCGGCCACCATTACCCTTGCTGTTTGTAAACACCGTAGTGACTGAGCATGATGACAAACTCCACCACCCCCCAAAAAAAAAAAACAAAACTGGTTTAATTTTCCACATTGATTTTGGGTGTTGAGCGTTTCAAATGCAATTCACTTTGGCCGGCGTTTTCAAAAATGATCGATTACATTAAAATGGTGCTGTGGTACTTGTGGACAGACAACGTAACCACGTACAAAAATACCCATTATCAAAATAACCGGGTACGTGTCAACAGGGTCTGTGAGAGAGAGAAAGAGAGAGAGAAAGGAGGAAGAGGTGGAGGAGGAAAGGGAAGATCCCTAGAGAAAGCATCCTGCGTTCTACCTCAGGAAAGCAGTTGAGACTCAATGTGTGTTAGCAACTTCACTTAAGGAGTCATTCCTGGTTTGGATCTAGCTTCCTGTTTGTGATGCAACATCCTGTTGGAGAACAATAAGATTCAAAATATTTTTTTCTATTGCGTTCTCATACAGTTTTGAGCCTCCTACACAGTTGTTTCTGTTTCAGTTCATGACTGGGGTTCAACCTCTGTGTGACATTGATGATCATTAGCACCTGTTTTGTTATTTGGTGGATTAAAAAAAAAAAAACCTCGGCTATAATCCTAAAATCCCAGACTTTTGTGCAAGTGTTCCTATAAAAATTGATGTTGGTTTGAAGGCAATAAAGTCCAAAGTAAGAGTTAGATTTGTTCATTGTTTGCTCACTTTGTATTTTGTTTTTATGCACACCTTCCTGAAACGTTAGCAAAGTACTGTCAGATATTTCTATCAGGTTCAAGATAAAGCAAAAAATCCATCCCTCATTCGCCAAAGTCTTCAGATGGCCACTGTATGCTGCTTCGGATCACATTCACCCACCATGCACTCCCAGGCTCGTTCTTGTGGGCATTAGTGTCACCAGTCAACGTGATAGACAGGTTTTTGGACTGGGCAATGAAACCTAAGCGCCCAGAGGAAACCCACACAAACACGTGGAGAGCATGCAGTCTCCTCTCAGAAAGGTGTCATGGACTCTTACCAGCAGCTTTCTCATGCACGAGAAGCAGCCGCGTTAACCACTGCACCACTGTGCTGCCCATGTCTGTTTTATTTATTTAGTTAGACTGCAGCTGTGTGTGCTTTTTCTCCCGTGATTTGCATGGCTGCTAATGAACAGGAGCGCTGCGTGAGGGTGGCTCTGGCATTACTGGCCGAATGAAGGATGCTTTTTTAGCCGTGGGCAGATTTGTTGCAAGCGGGATTGTTTTTGGCTCTGTGGATCCCTCTCTGTGGCCGGGTGGGTTTTGTGGATTTTGGCACACTCCTGACAGGTTTTCTCAGGGCTCTATTTGAGGAATGGCTGCTCTCTGCCAGCCTCCTTGCTCAGGACAGTGTTTCTCCGGACGGTTGAACTGATTGCTGTTACTGTGAAGTGACTGCTGTAGATCTCAGTGTTTTTTGGCCTCTCGGAGCCTCTTCTAGACGTTTCCTGGAAATTGCTGCTTCGTACAGTTTTGAGGAATCACCTTTTCTAGGCATCGCATGCACGGCTTTGTTCCTTTAACCGCCGTAACCAATTGGGACTCCAGATACTATAGTTTTCCAGAATTTGTTTTACTTGAACAAGCCCTCAGGAATGTCTCATGTACTTGGGAATCATTTTCACAGCAGTTCTTCAGATTCACAGCAGGCATAATTATCTGTGAGCTGTGGGGTCCATACAGAAAATTCCTCCATTTTTTTCTTAATGATTCACAGAAAGACAGCAATCATAGCAGCATTGTTTTCCAACCCTGTGCACGAAACTCCTAAACAGAATTCTTACCGTTTTTTTAATTGTAAGAACGCTACATAAAGTTTCTCTTCTGACAGCCACATTAAAATAACGTTGAGGTTCGGCACTTAGAAATAAAGCTATCCCAGAGAGTTGGGTTTCAGCGGGGGATTTCCTGGATTGAGTCAACTGAGAGAGACTCTGTAAATCATCAGAATCCTTTTGCAAACGGCTGTAAATAGACTGGACTGCGCAGAGCAGATTTTATCTATATTAGCCTGCTAATCTTGATTCAGTATACATTTCTGCTGGCTAAAGCTTCATTGTTAGCATTCTTAGCTCCGAAACACAGAGGAGAAACCTAAACCCACTCAAGCTCTGAGAAAACATGCGACTCTGCTCTGTCAAACAGTCTGTGTGTCTTATATGAAGAAGATTACAATCAGACTTTTGATAAACACAATATTTATGTGCTTCCGTTGACTGCAGCTATAGACTTAAAAGCGGTAGTTATAGCTGTATTAATGCTATAACTACAGGCGGTAGTTTGTGTTCTCGAAAATAAAGCTATTAAACCTTTTTAATTGGAATATTTTAGCGAAACATACATGTATCTAATCTTTCTTTTTCAGCTAAAGCGCAGTAACGCAAGTGTGAGGGAATTATTTGGATATAGTCGATGAAAGAGCTTTTCATGAACGTTGGAGGAATTAAAAATTGCATGCAAAACTATTCAAATAAAAAAGTTGACATACATAGAGATAACAAACACTACAGAAATGAACAATAAACAATGTCCAGCAGACAAAAGTTAGAAATAGGTGTGATGTAACACACATATAAAATATTTGAAGCCACATCTGAATGGGAGACACTCCAAGATCACGGTGACGACATTTCATCAGAATAGTCTGTTCGAATGTCTGTGAAGTTATTTACTTTTTAAATGTTAGGAGAAAACTACAATGGTCCTATTCTTTTGCTATATTTACGTTGTGCTTCGTTGGAGGATAGTCATATTTATGCAAAGCCAAAGCGATTCCAAACTCGTAGTGTACTTTTATAGGCTCTTCCTGCACGGCTGACTGAGATTATCCACACCATCTTGCTGCTCGCTTCTGTAAGAAAGTGTTTGGCTGTTCCTTTGACTTGCAGTAATGTTCTAGGAGGAGCGAGACATTTATTTGAAAGATGTACTTTTAATTTCATTAAGATAATTAACGCAAGCAAAAATATGACATTCTTAGACCTAGATTTATGATTATTTTTATATTTGACTCATTTATTTAAAGGGAATTACATTTGCATTGAATTAATTATGCAGATTGCATTTCTTTGGCATCTTTGTTTATTTGTCTAAAATTATTCAAAATTCTATGGGGAAATCAAGAGGAAAAAAGATAATTTTAAGTTATTTATACCTTTTATTTATAAATAAAACCGTGGTTTAGGTAATAACAACTCATACAGAACTGTCACTTTGGGACAGATGTTTAGTATTAAACTAATACATAAAATAAAAGCAATAGTGCAAAGAAACCATTGAACAGTTGCACGTTTATTTTGTGAAATGCTGGATGCCACTGGAAACACTGTTTATTTGTGAAATACTGAAATTCAACAAAAATTTTCAGCACCATTACTCAAACCATCAGAAAAACTTGGCCCTAGAACTGCAGCAGCAGAACATTTGAGTTTGAAGAATCAGTCCGGAACCTCAGATAGTCTCTAATCTCATTTCTGTAATAACTCTAATCTGATCAGCTATGTAGCTGCAGCAGTAACATATTGCACACATGTGAAACACGGACAGAAGAGTTTGGTGCTGCACATGCTGTCATCCTGTACTTACGAATTCTTCTCTATCTTTTCCCTCTGCAGTGTCGCCTCCAAAACCAAATTTTTCGAGAACGCTTCCAGGCAGATGGGGAGGTACGTCTTGTGAATACGCTGGCATGTGCTGTGTGTGTTTGAGTGTAAAGGTTTCATTGTTTCCAGCAGCTGCCTGACCTCACTCAGAGCCGAGCCAGTAAAACTCGCTGCACTTTTGATGTGGCGCTTTTATATAAAGGAGTTTAAAACAGGACCACAAGCTCAAAGTCCTCGTCTCACAGACCAAATAAAAGCAGGAATAGACACACATCCGATTGCTTGTTTAGTCCTGCCCAGGGGGTGAGTTTAGATCTAACATAGATGGCGACGGTAGAGCAGGTAAAACAATCTAATTCTGCCAAAGAGCTTGTTTTTATGAAAACACTTGTTTTAAATGAAAAGGTCAAAGTGATTATTCTTACGTCATTTTTAGTTTTGCATTATTCTTACTTAATTTGCATAATTATTGGTTCAAAACAAGCTTGAGACTGTGAATGACTTTCATTCACTTATGTTGTTCCAAACTGTTTTGGAAGGCTAAAAACAGACTAAAATGAACTTATATTTGATACTTTACTGTATTAATGCTTTATTATCAACTTTGATTGGCTGGTTTTTACTTTTGCAACAGGGTTTGGCTATAGGTCAATTTTGTGAATGATTTGTGGATCATTTTAATCTAATCATGGAAAGTCATGGATTTCCTCTTCCTTGAGAACAAACAAGCCCTGATCTTTTCACACTCTCACAATAATAAATGTTTAACAAATGGTTATTTGGAAAGTAGTTGAACCGAATTGGTTTTTGTTTTGTTTTTTTTTTCTCGGATTTTGACCTAAAATTCAAATGGTTACCATTTGAAAGTACTATTTTAATACACTTTTAAAAAGGGTTGAAAAACTCAAAATTTCAAGATAACCTACTGCTAGATTTTTAGGTTTGAGGGTCAGATTTCGATGTGTAAAAATAAGGGACAAAAGTTGTGCCAACTAACTTTCTTTAGTTCGGAATAAATAATGAATAAAATAAATAATTTTTACATGGAGCAAAGGTTTCTGAACAAATGAAAGCTAGTTGGTATAACTTTAAGAACATTTTATTCCAAATGAAAACCCTCAGAAATCTTTTGCAGTAGGTTGCCTTTAAGTTGGAGTGTTATAGTGTAGTTGAGTCAGTCTCAGTTCTGACTCAATTCAAAATAATCACAAAATTATTCTGTAAGTTATGCTTTTGTGGCTTTTATGTCTTGTTTATTTAAAAAGGATGACGTATAATGGGAGGAAAGTTCTTGTCATTGGGGGGAGTGGAGGTTGGCAAAGTGCCTTGGGTCAGCTGACGTCTTTCACTCAAGATTTACAAAAGATTACGTTTAGCTAATAATGGAGATGAAGAAAGAACATTGACTCCTATTTGTATTTTGGAATGGCCGATATGAAAGCGTGGCTGGTAGCTCAATGGAAGAATGTGATGTTATTCTGATTCCTGGGAAATATCTTGATTTCTTTCTTTTTTTGTCTGTAAGCCATGTTGGATAAGAAGAAAAAAATGTCTGCCAAAAATACAAATGTGCCAAAATCTGAGAACAAATTGTGACTCTGTTTAATTAATTTAAATGCTAATTTTCTTAGGAATTAAAAAATGGCTTTGCTAACATTGTTAACTACAAAGGCCGCCTTGTTATCAAACATAATTCCGATGTCAAGAGCCATAATTAAGATTTGACATTTGCTCCTTCATATTTTATGGGTCTTTGAAACGCTGTCTTTTTGTAGTTTTGCAACATTGAGTAATTGCATGTATTTGAGATGGTCATTAAGCTTTATCTACCAGAAGAATTTCAGTGGGTTTGGGTAGTGTGCCAAGTGTAATAATAAGCATATTTACTGCTGTTTCCTTTAGGACAATTTTACACATTGATACAATAAGAATTTGAATTGCAAACTTGGATTTTTAGAATTGATGTCACGTAAAGTTCACCTCAGGAAGATGCTAGTAAAAGCTTCTATTAGATGCATGTGCCAGCTTAATTAAAAAAGCAGTGAAGAATCATTTATTCAACTAAATTAATACAATTTTTAACTTTTTTTTCCTGTATGAAAAAGGCAAAAGGCAATAAACACTTACATAGAACGTATTGAAACTAAATTAAGATTAGCTTTATTGCATATTATTCACATTTTGCTAACAAAAAACTATAATGGTAATAAATGAGAGTACATTTTTAAATCTGCCATGTATGTATTCCATTCGACTACCTCTGCTCACTCGGGCTGATTTCAGCTGTGGCAAAGGCTCGAGTGAAACGCGGTCTGAGCCAGGGTTCAAGTCCTAACTGTCTAAATGTTACCTTGACTGTTCAAAATAAAGGCATAAAACAACAACAAAAAAACTTTTGGAAGTGCCGGCGATCAGAACCTGCTTGTGTATGAAAGCTTAAATGAACATTTATAGAGCAGACTCGTGAAACTTGGATGACAGCCACATACGATAGATTCAATTATTCTTTTTGCACACAAATCCAGAGGACTTAGATTTAGACATTAAGTATCAGAGAGTCCACGGGCCACTATGCAGAAAACCAGTAAAACTTTGTGAAAAATTCCTAAAACAGCTTATGCGGTAAAAATATTCAATCTCAGAAGGGAATGAAAATTAAAGAAACTACTTCTAGTACTACTTATTTATTTTGGTAAATTAAAGCGTTAAACAAAAATATCGCATATCGCCATCTACTGTACGGGAGCGTAGAAAGTCACATGAGCAGCTACACTACACTAAAATAGTCCAGCCTTGTGGTATAGTGGATGGTGCGCCTGACCATCTCTCACATTTTGTCCTGGCTCCACACTGTCCAATCAGTTCCAAATAATGGCAAAAAGGCCAAAGAAAATTGTTAAAAAAGGGAAATAAATACCACAGAAAATTTAAACATTTATATAAAATATATATAACATTTAAAAGTTATAACATTTCCATGGAATGTTTTCTGTGTTTTTTATTTTTGTCTTAATAAACAAAGTTGAGTTTCTCAAAAATTAAGCAAAAAATACCAAATAAAAGAGCCATGTTTTAAAAGCACTTTTATACAGCTCTCGTTTATGTTTTTAGACAAAAATGTTGCAGTACTTTCTTTACTTAGGATTGACATAATTGAATAACTTCGTAAAATATGCGTTATAAAGGTTGTATTGATGTGGCTCTTTCAAAGGTTTGGTCCCAAATGGTTGACTGAAAAGAAGGCTAAAATAATGTTGACTTTTTTGCTAAAGATAGTGTTTTTACACTACTCGCTTTATTTTTATTTTTTTTTAAATATGTGCGGCCGTATATTGGCTCCATGTTATTCTTCACTGTCTGTGTTCCGCACAGAAAGCCATATGGCTGACAGAACCGAAATCTTCACATTACTCTAAAGAGTTCAAATAAGGCAGCTACTCCTGCGTCTCTTAATGTTTCCCACAGGAAAGCAAGGCGCGTCCTGCCATTGGTAGCATGCTACTGCTCACATATCAGGTTGTGTGTGAACAGCATGTTGGCGTGTGTAATGTGAAATGAGCCTGGGCTGATATTTTACTCTGGTCTGGATCAGGAAGTATGAAACGATGAGTAGTTTGGCCGGTCGGCTGCCTGTGTGAGCTCAGGAGGATTCTCTTCAGCGCTCTTGGCTGCTCTCCAAACCTGCACGGACAGACACTCTCACACACTCGTGCCGTTCAAGTTCAAGGCCTTTCACAACACTCGAACAGATCCCAGAGGGAGCTGGCAGAGGACAGTGAGATAAAAGCTTTGACCAATGCGAACCATCAAAGTTAAGAATGTGAGTAATGAAGCTGCACTGTCTGAGCCCGGTGCTCACCACGCAGAGGTCTGCTTCATGCAAATAAGCGAAGCATTCATACTGCTAGCCAGCTTTCACGAGATTTCACCGAAAAAAGGGGAAACTTTCGCTCATTTATTCAGCCACATTCCATTCCCAGATTGAGTCCCGTCATATTATTTGAAAGAAAAACAGAATGGATTTTTAATCGTTTACTAAACATACATTTTATCAAGTTCCCTTTTTTTTCTTTTTAACTATAATCAAGAGAAGCGTTTACTCAGAGATTCAGCTGTCAAAATACGTTTGATTAATTTTTTGATGACCAAAAGAAAAGGTAAACTTGAACTTTGATCTTAACCTCAAATACTTGTCTACGCATAGGGATTTCTTTTAAGTTTCCAGACAAACAAAGAAATTAACGGTCCTTAAATTTCAGTTAGAGATGAACAAATAACAGCTAAATCAAAGAATAAATATATTTTTTTAAAGTTCTAAAATGGCACTTATTTCATGGACATAAATAGTTGTTAAAAATGCTGTGGCATTGGTGGTATAATCCTTTTTGGCAATCATACCCAGATGCCAGATGTTGTTGACCACAAGGTTTGCACACGGCTTAGGAGAAGTTCCTCTCCTATTTGGAAACCATATAAATTTCAAGGCAGACATTTGGTAATTCGAACCTTCATCTCTGGGATTAAGTTCTGGAGACTACCTACAACCCTCAAGAACTGTATTCTGCTTCTCCTAGAGCTTCTCCTGTTTCTTTGGCTGTGTGTTTATTGCCATTGTCATGCTGAAAATCCAATTCACTAAATATTGTCAAGCTGCCCGGGGCGGATCATATCCAAGTTATACACCCAGTGGGAAGTTTTGAAGAGGAAAGAGAGGTGACATTCAGACAAAGTCAACTGGTATAAAGTGGGCTCAAATACTAGTGTGAGTTATAGGTTTAATTGAAAACAAATTAGCACCCCTGATTACTTCTCCCGAAACTTGTTTAACAAACATCTTTTGATTTGGTCCTTTGTTAGAATGAAAACACAAACTCATAATCAATACGCATCTATCTTTGATATGAGAATGGGGACCACTTCCACCCAGTTCTCTTAAGAATAGTTCAGATTTTCCTTGAAAAACCCCTGAATATGGGATTTTTTGTTTGTTACCAGTTGTTTTTATTTTTTGAGACTTTAATACCAAACCTTTCTTTATTTATTGGGTGTCAAATACTTATTTCACTAATTTAAGCACCACACATTTTTCAAATGCATTGTTATGTTGCTCTTCAGTCATCTGCTGTTTAATTAAGCAACCTTTACATTTATGGACTTATCATTTATTTGCCTGTGGGAAAGAGTTTAGAAACAGCAGGGGATCAAATACTTCTTTGCCTCACAGACTCTTTAAATAAATAACAGATCTGAGTGTGAGTAAGTAATGACTGAATTTTTAATAAAAGGCGAGGCGTCCCTGGAAAAAAGTTCATATCCTAATAACTGCGCTCTATGTGTGTGTGCGTGTGTGTGTGTGCGTGTGTGTGTGTGTGTGTATCCTCCAGCTCGTCCATGAACGCCTCACCTGCTGCTGCTAGAGAAGAGGTACGGCATGTTCTCCTCACACCCGTCTATTATTCAACTAACCTATAGTCTGAACTTCACTTCTCTTTCAGAGCACTAAATAAACTCCACTACAACCTGTGGATGGAGGCATTGAGAAGAGCAGTCGCACTTGCGCTCAGGCCAGGGTCTGAATGTGGATCCGAGAGATAAATGATTCATGTAACTGACACAACACAGCCCCCTGACCACCGTTTTGTTTCGTCAACCATTTGGAAACGGTGCTGTTTTACTTTTTGTTCTTTGCAGCCAAACCCTGCGCTTGATTCCTAAGTCTTTGATTCTCCCTGGGATCAAAGAACAAAAAGAAAGCATTGAATCTTTTTCCTTAAGTATTTTGACCTTAATGCACTCAGTAGGGAGAACTCCTTCCTGTTCTCCTGTGCATTGTGTCTCTCAGTGTCTCTTCTTTTCTCTGACCTACTTAAGAGAGCCTAAAGAGACGCACACTTCTCAATCTCACACTATGGAGGCATGGATGATGGTTTGCCCTGATGGATTATATAATATTAAGAATCAACACTAATCAGTGTTTAATTAAGCACTAAGCTGAACATGGCTCAATTCATTATCTGTTATTATCTCAGTAATTAGAACTGGAAGGAGATGAAGGTCTGGGTGCTGCTTTTAACTGTTTCTGACAAGAAGAGCAGCTACTATAATTTAAAACCTCATTCATCTGCTGGGACACATTTCAGGTGCTCAGACTGGGAACTGCAAGGGATCGAGGAAGTTATCCTCAGGATCACTACTGTATGCTTCATTTTCTCTTGCTGGTTAGATTTTTTTCATCTAACTGATTGTATTCAAACCGGATTGAGCTCCACCTGACTTTCATCTCTTAAAAGGGTCATGAACTGATTCATTTTTACTTTTGTGAATTCTTTTTCAATTCCTTTAACATAAAAACGTTGATTTGAATATTTTTTGACCCTTCATTCAAGCAGTTTCTCTAATTGGTTGGTGGTTTGCACATTACAACTTCACATGTTACAATGGGGGGTTCTTATGTCACTTCTGGGCTCTAGAATGCTCCCCAAATATGCCTTGCATCACCAGGCAATTAACAATATGGTGAAGTAGTGAAATAAGGTTATGTATGAAAATAGACCGGTTTATCGATGTTGTGGATTATTATCCCGTGCGCCTTGTAATCTGAAAATCTTGGTTGTAATGACAGGTGGTGAAACACTAATTAATACATATGATCCAGTCTGATCAAGAATCAGATAGAAACGAGTCTTTACCTCAGATGCTCAGAGTTAAAAAATGCATTAATAACATATAAATAATTGAAAAACAACCAACACAGCATTGATAAATGTGTTAGAAGACATTTGCTTACAGGATGTATCTTTGCTATTTCTCCACTCCAGAAATATGTTGTATACCACAGGATCTCATTGGTAACTATTTACTATTTCTTTTTTTTTTTTGTACTTCTTTTGTAGCTAGCTGCATCACTAATGATATTGGCAAGAGAGGTGGAGCTCTCATGTGTATAGGTACATATCTGACACTAATAAAATCTGTTTTTAAAATAAATAAAACCATCATAAATAAATAAAATTTCTTGGTAGCCCCAGAAAAACATTCCATACGCTTTAAATCTCAAAAGATCAAGCACTTTTTGGTTTCTCAGTTCATGATCCTTTTAAATTTGATCAGGAAGTGAGCCATTTTTGAGTTCCATCAGAATCTATAATGTGAAGGGTCAAAATTTAAAGCTACTTGTTCAATTTCAGACAATTGTAGATTGTAAGAACACTTCTGAATGTATTTATTGGTTCTCTGGATTTGCTTTTAATAGATGCAGGATTTTAGTAAAAAAATCATTTTTAAATCTGGTTTACGTTTTACAATTCTGGATGAAATTATTAAGTAATCTTTTTATTAAGCTTGTAAGCATTTTTGTAAAAAAAAAAAATCAAACAAATCTCACATTCTTGATGAGGTTCTTGGGATTCGGGTATAGCCCTGTTTGATCGATTCCAGTATTTGATCCGAGATATGGTGTGGAACATTTTCTAACTATGGATAACCAGTTAGATTTCTTACTCAGAAACAACTAAAATAGCCTAGATTCTCCATCAGGGTTTAAGATTCTGAATAGGACGCACTGATTTGGATCACAGACAATTTACATATGTTCTTTTCCATCCCTGCTAAAAGTTGTATTTCACCCTTTTGGAAACTATTAAACTCAACACTATTAGTATAGATGATTGAATCTGAGTAGACTAGCAGTGTTTCTGTGAAAAACGATCTAAAAGTTTTGATATTTATAGCTTTTCCCTAGTTAAACTTCACTCTTTTTTAGTTACATTATGTTGTAATACCATTTTATTACTAAAAAATAAAGTATTGTGTATAAATTACTTTAAACAATAAATTACTCTGCAAAATGTTAATGTATTTATATTTCCTCTGGTATTACAATGTAGTGTATCTTTAAAAGAGTTTTTAATAGGATAGATATGGTACTAATACAGAAAATTAAATGCTACTGGTCTAATTGGATTCTATGATCTATGCAAAAATTCCATTAATGGCTAAAATGATAAAAAAAACACTATTTAGGAGTATATCCTTTCAAAAGCAACTCCAGAAGCCTGATAGAATTTAAAGAGTTCTTTTATTTTTCAGCGTTGTATTGACACAAAATGTCTGAAACTCTGTGACACTTTACTTGTGTTTGGTACGAACTGGAAAAAGGCGTGTTCCTGCCTTCTTCTAATAATCTCTAGTTCTCCTTTCAAATACCTTTTGTAAATATTTTACAGTTTCTTAAGCAGAAAAAGCTTTTAATGCTATTTTACAGTTGCTAGACAGTGTTTACTTTTTTCATCTGAATGTAGCTGCAAACTTTGCAACTGTACATAAAAGAATGAACTCTTGGGGTTTTTCTTTCTTGTGAAAGAAAGCGTCGTGGTGAAAGAGCACCGAAGTGGCTCAGAGTAGAAAACCTTGTATATAATGAAATAGCCTCATGATAGTAATCAATAACTGATTGGGAGGAGAACAGACCTCTGGAATCCAGCTAAATTAAAACAGATGTGCATTAGTCAAGATCGGTCGTGTAAAAAAGAAAAGACATGTTAAAGAGTTTAGACAAACTTTCAGCGCAATTGATTCGCTAAAAATGAGTCCGAGACCCGTTGAAGATTTTCTAATGTTTTTTTATTGAATTGAAAGCAGTAAAACACACAAAAAACAAACAGATTTACACAGGCTCTACACAACAGGAATCGGAGCATGTCTGAGAAGTAATTTTCCGAAATCAGTCTGCAAACTGCTCCAAAGAAACTCTGTTACCAACTGTCACTAAAACACTACGTTGCAATCTAAATAATCAGCAAAAGCGTGCATGCACAGACACACACGCACACACCCCCACTCACGCACACACACAAGTGCTGTAAAAAAAGACTATAAAGTTAGAAAGATTGAAGTAACAAACATCCTCAAGAAGCCAGAACGTCTTCTTCTAGTCTTATAAAGCCAAACTAGCTCCTCCGTCTGCATATGGAAAAGCCAAAATATCCCAAAAAACACCAGGGAGACAGGAATTATTCACACCAGAGAGGAAAAAAAGCTGTAAAAATGCATTTGCTAATGATTAGTAATGTCAGCCGGCAAAAGAGAGTTAAAAAACTAGTCATCGTTACATATATGGGAGATTTATTATACAGATACAAAGCTGAAACGGGACATAAATAGACACAGATCTGCCTGAAAATGGTTCACATGGTTTCATTCGCTTTTAGTCGTTGTAAACCAGTGTGGTGCTCTCGTCTCAGTTTACTTTACATCTTCATGATACTTTACATTTAAAACCCACATTAGAAAGCCAAATTACTTTCCTCGTCGCTGTGGATAATCCATCAGCGAGATGTCCGACTTTTTTTCTCCTTGTGTAAGGAGAGAGCAATTAATAACCGCAGGAAGCATCCTGGTGACATGCAGACTGTTATTAAGACTGTTCACACGAGAGCAGGAAACTTTTTGCCGTAAGAGGCAGGCCAAATTCAACATTTTTGGAAACGTCACCAAAAAAGTTCTATTGCTTTCTTCCATTCCTTTTTTCTGTACCACGAAGGACGGCTAAGCAGAGGCTGCTAACAGATTTACACTAGCGCATAAACGGACACATATGCAAGAGCAATCGCTGACCACACTGTACATATTAGCTGTCAATCCTGAATCCGGCACTTCGATAAGTAAGAAACCGATAAGTAGAAATCACCAAGAGCCCGGGAGCCTCTCACCTAGTCGAGTATGAGTGAAGTAGATCTGTGTTTACATGCACATGCCGCCCTCGGAGCGAGCGGCCGCTGACTAATGAGTGATCAGGCTTTTGCTCTGGCTCCATGCAAAAGCACTGCGTGTTTGCGGTGAAAACCACAAGCTCTTTTTTTTGGCAGGGTAAAAGTGCAGATAGGAGTTCTGCCGATTCTAATGAGTGCTTTTGGGGCGTCTAAATGGGTAAACACCTGTGTGTAATTGCGCGGAGCTCGGCGCTGTCAGCGCTCTCTCTGACAGCCGCTTTCTGCCTGGCGCTTTCAAACCGTCAACATGCTCAGCGGCGACAAGAGCTCTCGCCTCTTTAACTCCTCGACAACTCCCTGCTCTGTCGAGAGAACACCCCAGGTCATCCCAGGCCTGACAAAGACAACACGGCGCTCTTTAAAGAGTAATCTACATACGTAACGCTGAAGGCATTATTCAATCATTTAAAAAGAGCGTGCAACGTTGACGCGATAAATACACACGACTCCGGAGGAAAGAGGGTAAAGATGTTCCTTTCTGACAGATACACAGAGAATGCTTTAATTGTAATGAAAGGCTAGTCAACAATACTTATACCTCGGTTTTTTTGTTGTTCTCTCTTCTGTTTCACACCCCCGCGGATGGCAGGTGAGTTTGGTTCAGGTAAAATAACAGTACGTTGTCTCGCGTTAGCTCTTTTCGTTGTTAAAGCTGTGTACCTTTCGAAGCATGTTTTGGTATCCTAAAGAGCTTCTTCGAGTGTGTTAAGCATGTGAGCATTTATTGCTAGCGCGGAGAAATACAAATCCCTCGGTGGCACTTGAGTAAAGGAAAGAGGCAACTGTACCGTAAATCTGTTGACTACATCCATACATTAGCACATAGAAAGGTTGAAAAGAACCACGTGTAACGTTTACATATATTTATATATCTATATATATACACACACACACACAAGAACATCACCTTGCCAAATGATCCATTAAGGACAGTGAAAGAGAGTAACTTCATAAGAGCCTGATGGGAAACGGTCCCGTTTCCCACCAATATCCATTGAGCTTACTGGAAATGCGGTTTGGTTTGAATACCTAGGGCTTTAGCATGCAGTTACGTGTCATTTTGCACTGATGGATATGAAGACAGCATGCATAGATTCATATACGGATAAATATTCCAAGATCTTGTACGTTGACCCAAGCATTGCTGTATTTATGCTCTATATACAAACCATCATCATTATACCCTAAAACCTGCACTTAAATAACCAGGTTGTCTTAACAAAAGTCTGCTGTCTAGAGGAGGCATCTCGAACCGATGGAGGTTTCTTTGTCACGCTGTCCTTCGTCGTTCTTGGTGGTAACTTTCAAACCCAACTATGACAGATTTCCAGTTGAACAAAATAGTCACGAGTTGTCAGAGCATCCTGAATCAATGATGCCTTTTAGGCTTTTATAAAGAGCGTCTACATTTCTAAAGAAATGAATGAAGCACTTGTTTACGGTCAAACTAATCGAGCAGGAGCCAGTCGGTTGTACTGTCAAAAGTCACGAGAGAAGAGGTTTTTGCCACATTCGGAAGGTTTTCTCTTTGCTTTCTCCCAGTCTCTCAAGTCACAATGAAATCCTGCGATGCGTAGAAATCGAAACGGGTCACGCTCTCTTTATATGGATTTGGTTAATGTTCTATTTTTGATTAAGGGCACAGAGATATCTTTTTTTCAAGCTGTCCAGCAAGCAACACGTTGTAACTCTTGAAGGATAACTGCTGGTCGAAAGAAAGAACAAAACCTGCTTCACACCGTGCTGTCAGTTTGAGAAAATGAGCTCAAATGATCTCTGAAGAAAAGATAGACAACTGTAATGATGTAATGGTCCCACTACTTTTCAGGACCATTTTTCAAAAGCAGGGAGAGGATGAGACTGATATAAGAAAAGGAGAGGGAGCGGAAAAGAGAGGGGGGGTGCTTTAAAAAAAATGGAAAAATAAAAAATCTGTATCGTTCAGTCTCGTCATTGCTCGATTTGAGTCCGGATTAAATGCATCGCAGGCTGGTTTAGGCTGGATCAAACTGGATCAGGTCAAACTGATAGGCTCATTTGGCCTGGGTGGCCTTGGTAGAGATTGGTGGTTCAGGGGCGGAGTCTTGTCATTTGTGGAACAGGATTGGTTTCGACAGCCCGGCGAGGATCTTTGGCACCTGGACCGAGATGATTTCTGCAATCATTTCTGGAAAGCTGACCTTTGTGGGTAAGGACCGGGCTTGGACAAAGAGGTCAAATGTGAACTGGTGTAACTTCTGCACAATCTGCGTGAGGGAGAGACAGAAAAACAGGTGGAGAAAAAAAAATGTTACATGAGGAAAATACAACCACCAATTCCCAAAGGGCAGCTACCAAATTTTCTGGCTAAGTTGCTGATCAACTAATTTGCATCGTTTGATTATCGACAAGTGGATTGAGAACCAAGTAAGCTATTTTTAATTAGTCCCTGGCTCAGAGTCTGTCTGTTTGACTGTAGGAGTTCCATGAATCAGTGCAAACACTGGCAAAAAATGAATGTGCTTGGTTTCACCATCTCTGGGTAATTAAAAGTGTTTGACAGTGGATGATGCAGCAGATTACCGCAGTCTGGCACACAATACACAACTGTGCCGCATTCATCTGAAGAGGCTCTTTAAAATGCTGAAAGTGTGTCTGACAACAGCATATATTGCTGGTCATAATGACCTCCATCATTTGACATTACTGCTGCCACAATCAACAAATAATGCAGTGGCTTTTGTAAATAATCAAGATGTTTTTATCACTCATTTCACTTTGTTACACAAAGAGTGAATGATTTAAAACCTCTATTAATTCAAACTAAATGAGAACATTTACCTGCAAAGGTTTCCAGAGTCAGTAGCAACGGGGAAGGTTCACTGACTTGACAGACTGACAGTCACTGACACCCACCACAGGCTTATTACATAAGCGCAATTTAATATTTTAAACAGAAGAAATCTTTTTTTTTTCTATTCACTCAATACTTGGCCGGGCCTCGTTTTGCACTAATGCCTTGATGCAACATGGCTCAGAGGCGATAACCCACATAGCAATTTGTATCTGGCCCAACCCTTGTCTAGACATCCAGCTTTTGCCCAAACACCACAATAAATTACGGTACATGACCGGGCCAGGTCTGGAATCCAAACGTGGGCCAAGACCTGCAGCTAATAACCTGTGCTACACTACATATGATGTGAGCTGCATTAAAAAGGATACCACCTGTGCCAAACTCAAGCCACTTCTGGCCTACATAGCATATGTTTAATGCCAGATGGACCAAATGTGGTGCACAATTATTTGCCAACTGGAAGGCCAGTGGCACTCCTCAGATGTTATGGACAAGACTCTTGCTTTTGACAATATCCCTTAAATTCTTTATGGGGTTCACGTCTGGCAGCATATCTGTAAAGCCTGCTACCAAGCTAGTCTGACATTAGTAGCCCATGTTTGGGATTCATCTGTGGGTGGAGTTCCCTTTCATTCACTTACCCTCACCCCATAGCCCTTACCTTTTTGAAAGCAAGGGCGGAAACTATACAAAATAAATATCGCTCTTGGTAGGTTTTAAATGGGACATAATTGTGGGTCTCTTTAGTTGTGCTTGCTGCCATCTACCTCTTCGTTTGAAGTATGGGTCTAGATCTCACTAGTTTTCAAGAGTTACACACCAAAGCCCTCCCCTGTGTTCAAATGAGAATTGGGACACCCCTTCATGAATCTGAGGGGAAGAGGTAGGGCTATATATACGTCCTTGTGAAACTCCCTATTTCCTTTTCCTCCCTATTTCTCTAGTTCCCCTTTGACTGATGGACTTCTTCATATTGTTATCATCCGCTCAACTTTCTGAAACAAGCAACGACAAATATTGAGCATTTGCACTTTACTTTAATTTGTGAGAGCAACCTGCTTTTCTCAGATAGCATAAATGCAACATTAAGCATAAGACTTTATAAAAACTTTAATTAAAATAACCACAGCTCTAGCAACAAGGTCATTAGAACTGAGCTATAAACGATTGCTTGAGTTGAAGGCAAGTTTTTTGGATCTTCCACCCCTACGTTTAATGTATGGGTCTAGACCTAGCTAGTTCCTGAGGGTTACACACCCCTTTAGTAAAACCCTTCCCCAAAGAGAATTGGGACACCCCTTTGCCTCACATGAATGCACTATCAATTTGTCTAGTTTTTTTGCCGATGCACTTCTTGGTATTGCTGGCACACTCTCAACTTGTGGTGGGTGTCAATGGAAATAAAAACTACTATATTTACATTTTTGTGAGCATCCTGCTTTTTTCAGATAACAAAGGCGCAACATTATGTATCAGACTTTTGTAAAAACTTTAAATAAAATAACCGCAGACCTAGCAACAAGGTCATTGAAGCGGAGCTCCACCAGATTGCTTGTTTTGAAGGTAAGTTACGAGTCTTTGGATCAAAGTGGCCAGTTTTTGTTAACAATACGCGCTTTGTTTAGATAAACTTGTGTGTCTGTGCTGCAAAGAATGACAGTAAATCAACTCAGTATGGGTTTCCATCAGGCCACCCTGGTTTCCTCCCACATTCAAAAATGTGTGGTTGAATACCGACTAACCCAAAAGAGCAATAGTGATTGTAATCAAGGGTGTGAAAGTAAACAAAATCCCCTCAAACACTTTAAAAGATGCAGTTTATCAGAAACACCACCCTCTCGACACATTCTCGACATCAATCAAATGCATATTAAAACTCACTTAATTCCTAATATGAAATATCTCTGACAGCAAAACCTTCTAACTCCACATTCTTTTGTTGGCAAACCCTTCTAAGAGAGAACTAATCGGACAGCAAGGTTACATCATGTGACTTCGGTTACTTCAGTCACAATACTGCTCCACTTCAGGCTAACTGCAGCGTGTGCTCTTTTAGAAATAATCACTTTTATAAATAAACTGCAGTAAAGTCAGGCAAGATTTGAGTCTACTTTTTCATGAGGATGTCATTCTGTGCAAATAGAGGATGAAGCAAGTGGAGGCAGAAGACAAGGGACATCATCTGCTACTGTTAAAATAAATGTGCTGCTATTGTGGTTACAGAGAGTAAATCTCTGCCTGTGGATTTATCAGATTTTTCTGCAAAACAAAAGGGCTTTGTTAAAAAGTAATGCATCTAGTCAATAATATTATTGTTTCTTGTAAAATGTAATTATTGAGTTTAGACATGTGAGTCTGAAGAAAATTTGAAAAGAAAACAGTGAGGTGGAGTTAGGAGTTCTGCATCTGAACTATTCCATTATACCTATATATATATATATATGTATATAGGAATTTAGAAAACGGGTTATCTTTGTGTCCACTCGAAGAATGTATCAGATATTCAACTTCAAGATACTTTGTCTTGTACTAAATCTGAGACACAGCAATTAAAGTCCGTCTGCTAAAAGTTTAGTGCTGAAGTAATACAGATACATGCAAAATTAAAGTCTCTTATATTTTTAGTAGAGACCTTTATTCATTCTTCACATAACCATTTTAAAACTCATTTGAACATTGTATTTTTTATTATGATCGTCAATGTTTATAGCAATTCTTTAGTCAGAGTTTTCATGAGTGAGTGTGTGTTACTAACCGGTTGCAGCGAGTCCATCAGTCGGGTCAGCTGCTGGAAGCGCATGGCGCAGTTGCTCTTCCTGCCGTAGTTGATTAAGCGGTCGAGCTCATTTATATACGTCAGACGCAGCTCATCGAAATACTTCTGACTCTTCAGCCCCTCCACTGGAACTGTACAACGAGAAGCAATCAAAACTTTCACCTGCGCTTCACATTCATGCTGCTTTTTCATTTTTCAAGCCCCAATCGGATTCTTGTGTCTCGGACAAACAAATACAAAAACAAATACGCCCCAAATCCAGGAAAATGTATGCATTATATAGAAGTAGTTGTAAAATAAACACTACATTTCCTAAAGATGTGATTTAGGGCTTTGAAAGGACTGTATTTGATTTAGACTGGAAAGATAAGATGGGGGCGGGGGAATCTAACCAGTGCTCTAGTCAGTGGTGGCAGTGGTACTGCATATTAAAGGATTCTTCATTTAATCCTTTGTGACCTGCTAGAAACAAGACAACCAGAATGTATATATTTGTATTTGCTGTGGCATTTCCTGAAGTATTTTAAATTGCCATAGACAATTACCATGACAGACATATTTTACCATAATTACAATTACCATACAACAGACATATTTTACATTTACATATTTCTGGAGACATTTTTATATATATGGAGTTATTTTAATATTAACAAAAAAAAACCCTGCATCGAATAACATTTTTTTTTCCCACAAAATTGTTTTTTCATTTTTACATTTGTTTTTTCAGATTTACTGGAATTTTTTTTACAGTAGTCTAAAAGTAGTAAAGTACATATATTATATTCTGTACTTCTTTCTTTTTATACTATATATTTGTGTACGTAGCTAGATATTCTGCTGTCACTATACACACTCCTTTACAGTGGATGACAATATGCACAAAAGAGATGTATTTAAGCTTTTTTAAAAAGATATCAACTTATATGGTTGAAAATAAACTTATGTGTTGCAGTTTTGAAAGTAAAAAATGTAATAATTAAAAAAACATCTGTAATATGGCATGGTAAAAAACACTAGTTTGAAATGTAAAAAAACTGGTTTGAGGCGTCCTTTATGTTCGAAATACTAAATTCAAAATAAGATGGATCTGTTTAGCTGCTTTCCACATTTCACAAGGCTTCGGAATTGTAATAATAAAATATGTTTGTGTGAACCTAAACATAGACCGACTGTATAGACTTACGGATGCTGAAAAGCAGGAGGGCCTTCATGCAGAGGAACTCTTCCTGCGTGACCTGCAGAAGCACAAACTCCTGCGAGAGGTGCTTCATCTGAACACAGTGCTCGTACATGCTGGAGACGTGCATCCTACGACTGACAAGAGAGGACACACATTAACACACACACGCTCAACGGGGAAAAAGAGGCAAACAAAGAAACATCTGGACATTTCAGGCTGCTTGCGACAACTTTCCGTCCACTAATTTCAGGATGCGGTCTGTCATCTAATGACTCCCAAATCTCTAGCAAGAAAAAAGTATTTCATGCCTAAAACCCAATTTCAGCCAGTAGTAGTGGTATGGGATACGGCCAGGACGCATTTGGGAAGGAAGGCTTCTAATTCAGGTATTGGTGAAAAAGGCCATTGAGAGCTTGTGAGCCCCCCAAAAAATCCAATCTCTCCTGGGATTGTGTTTGTGACAAAGATCCTCCACACCATAATAAGCCAGCAGTAAATTATAAATGAGTCTCAGAGGCATCTACGACGAGACTGTTATTGTGCGCATGAAGTACAAGATATGTACCTGCCTGACCGAGAGAGAGAGAGAGAGGGGAGAAATGAAAGAAAAATGGGTGTGAGGAAAGATGGATTAGTACATTTACAAGACGAACAAATGGGCGGAGGAGGAAAATGGGATGGGAGAGAGAAGGCAACAATGCAGAACACGAATGAGAGCCAGACACAAAAGAAAACAGGCAAATAAGAGCAGGGCGGATGTGAAGGAGAATGAGACTAACTCATTGAAGACGAGATCGGGAGCAAAGTATAGCATCCGTGCGTTGGCGTTCTTGTAGGACCTCCAACCCAGAGCGAAGACCATCACCCCCATCCAGGTGTGCTGTATGACCGTCATCTGATCATCCACATGCAGGTTACGGAAACCTGAGAGATGGAAAGATGTCAGGCATTTAGTTCACAGTTTTTCAGCGGCCTACTGCTTTCTACTCCAGTTCAAGCGCCTTCATAGAAGCACATGCTCATCAGTGAACTGCAGGCAGCATATGTGCTGCTTCCAGAGAGAAAAAGAAAACACATGGAAGTTCCTTGGGTAAGGACCCTTTATTCTGGACAGATTCGTCATTGGCTTCACTGCAGATTAAAATGCCAGCCCTTACAGTTTTATGAATGCTATCAATAACAGGACATCTGAGAACTACTAGCAATCGCATAAACCTGATTCCATCACACAAACACAGTCAATTTACGAGGTTCAAGCAATGGTCAGTCAAGCCACACCCCTCTCTCTCTAATGCCCATTTATCGCTGCTCCCATTTTCTCTTAGCAGTTGATGGGCTTGTGATTTACATATGACTGAAGTCTGGCTTTGCTTTTAGAAAAAGCTTTTCATCAAAGCTATTAGTGAGGAGTAGATTATACAACACCTACTCTGAATTGGAAATACAAACCATATTTAAATCACAAGCAAACAAATCACCAAATCATTCTGTGCTGATGGTTCAGCGTGAATAAACAGGCAGAAGCTCCATCTTGCTTTTCATCTCCATGTTACGAACAATCCACCATGTGACGCATGAACAAAAGATTGCTTCGGAGTTTAGATTAACATAAACACAATCCTAATGTTTCACCTCGAGTTTTAAAAGTATTTTATTAAAAGTATTAACGGACAAGCGGTGACAGATAGAAAATGATGTATATTCAAATAAACTATAGTTTAAGACACAGCCATAGAAAAATATAGACAATTAGAGGGACAGACAGCTGCAGAGAAATAAGCAGGAAGATTGATAGACAGCCAAAGAGAAACAGACAGACAGACAGGGAGAGGTATAGACAGCTATAGAGAAATAAACAGACAGACAGGGAGAGGTATAGACAGCTATAAAGAAATAAACAGACAGACAGTCAGAGGGGTAGACATCTATAGAGAAAATGACAGGCAGATTGATAGACAGCCAAAGAGAAACAGACAGACAGCTATAAAGAAATAGTTGAAGTTGAAGGCAGACGTATAGACAGCTCAGGAGAAATAGACAGATGTATAGACAAAATATATAAATAAAAATAGATAGACAGGGAGATGTATAGACAGCTATAGAAAAATAAACAGGCAGACAGTCAGAGGGGTAGACATCTATAGAGAAAAAGACAGGCAGATTTATAGACAGCCAAAGAGATACAGATAGACAGCTATAAAGAAATAGTTGAAGGCAGACAGCTATATATAGACAGACAGGCAGACGCATAGACAGCTCAGGAGAAATAGACAGATGGATAGACAAAATATATAAATAAAAATAGTTAGACAGGGAGATGTATAGACAGCTATAGAGAAATAAACAGGCAGACAGTCAGATGGATAGACAGCTATAGAGAAATAAACAGACAGTCAGAGGGGTAGACAGCTATAGAGAAAAAGACAGGCAGCTTGATAGACATCCAAAGAGAAACCGATAAATAGCTGAACAGGCAGACAGCTATTTATAGACAGACAGGCGTATAGACAGCTCTGGAGAAATAAACAGACAGATGGATAGACAGCCAAGAAAAAAAGATAGATAGGCAGAGGTATAGACAGCTATAGAACAGACAGACAGTCAGAGGGGTAGACAGCCATAGAGAAATAAACAGACGACAGGCAGAGAGATAGAGAGCTAGAGAGCTATAGAGAAAAAGACAGGCAGATTGATAGACAGGCATAAAGAAATAATTGAACAGGCAGACAGCTATAGAGAAATAAACAGACAGTCAGAGAGGTAGACAGCTATAGAGAAATAAACAGATGACAGCAGAGGGATAGACAGCTATAGGAAAAAAAGAAAGGTAGATTGATAGACAGCCAAATAGAAACACATAGACAGCTATAAAGAAATAGTTCAACAGGCAGACAGGCAGAGGTATAGACAGCTCTGGAAAAATAAACAGACAGATGGATAGACAGTCAAATGAAAATAGATAGACAGACAGAGGTATAGACAGCTATAGAGAAATAAACAGAGAGACAGGCAGATGGATAGACATATAGAGTCAGAAAGAGTGATAGACAGCCACAAAGAAATAGATAGCAGGCAGAAGGATGAAAGCTTTAAAAAAAGAAAAGCAGAGATATATCTATCTATAACTTTAGCTATAGTGAAATAAATAGACAGGAGGATAGATATCTACAGAGAAATACACAGACAGGCGGAGTGTTTTATAGCTATTGAAAAATGAACAAACAGGTAGATAGTAAGAAACTATAATGAAATATACAGATAGACAGACAGAGTGATAGAAGATGAGACAGAGAGAAATAAATAGAAGCATGGGTAGAAATATAGACATAACTGGAATGAAAACAGCCACAGTTTTGACAGACAGACCGCTATAGACCAACATAAAGAACTGATTAACAAAGACAGATGAAGCTAGACAGTGACTGAGCAATAAACAGAGCTATAGACCACTATAGACACGTAGACGGATAAGTGGATGGAAGGGTAGACAGACAGACAGCTAACGAGAAATAAAAGACTAATAGATAGACCGAACATTGACGGACAGACCAATATAGATAGACAGACAGACAGCTAACGAGAAATAAGCAGACAGACAGCTAGACAGAAATTTACTCCTATCTTAAATTAAAGAAAAGAAAAAAAGATTGCATAAGTGAAAGGAGAGACAGTTTGGCAGGCTTGAATTACCTGGAAGTCCTTTAGCCCACTTCACCACCTTGACAAGCTGCCTCTCTCCCAGCTCGTTAAGGCTGGAGAGCAGAGCGGCCGCTGAGTCAGGCTGAGCGTGATCATGCCCCGCGTTCACCACCTCCGGCTCGATGGCCTCCAGGATGTTCAGCAAGATCCGCTGAGAGTGGAACGTCAGGTTGGGTTTGGGCGACAGGCACTGTAATGACTCTGATGGGCCTTGAGCAGGGCCGACCTCCTCTGGCCCTTTCATCTGTCCGATCTTCCTGAGCTTACGAGCTGGAGAACAGAACAAACATTAGATCGTAAGAAATAGATCCTGGGTATTGCTTTGTAATTTAAACCTGCATGAAAACACAGCAATAATCTGGAACATATCTTTATCTTTTTTATCTAGCGCATGTTATTTAGAAACCAATGAACCAGGTGGTCTGTGAACAATGGGGCTGGAATGATCTTATTTCTGCTCTTGAATATCTCTATTATCCAACTGAGGATAAAATCTGCAGTGCGACGGGTAGTATCTCCTACACATTATCTCCTGCCAGTCAGCACAAAGAAAGATTACAGGCCACAAAACACACCGGAGACAATGGACTTTTCCCTCAGCTGCCACTACAGCAAAGGACCTGACAGGATTAGAGGGTCTGGACTGATGTATTTGCCAAACATGGAGCAGAGGTAGAGTCGTTCAGAAAGCAAAACATTGCATCGTTCACCTAGTACTAGCACCAGCTACGCCCATTTTCCTCCCTCTGTTAAATATGCGCAACAGAGTAAAAGCATCTGTATTCTGACACCGCTGGCATTGAAGTGAATTAAATGAAGATGTAAATATGCTTGAGTGTGTGAGTGCATGTGCACTTTAATTAGTCGCTACAGTGGCAAGAGTTTGGCTTGAGCACCAGTGAGTGCCTGTGGTTTAGTTATGATGCTTAACTCTCACAATTTCTATTCTGAATCATAAATCAGGGATGCTCATTATTCAATGGGTAACGTTGGGGTGAGAAATGAAAGACTATCGGTTGAAGTGATTTACAACTCGCAGACTTTAATGGCGCATTATGAACACCAATCCGAAAGGAAAAAAAAAAAAAACTGTCTCCCAACTTGAATCATTTGTGAGGGTGCTGATTTAAATGGCTAAAAACATCTTGGCCTTGGCTGCTGGCAACCGAGAGAAATTCACGTGAACATGCTTCAGCCGTATGTAATTTTTGGCTTAATTTCTGCTGATGAGATGGTGGAGTTACCCAGCTTGTGGTCCAAAATGAAGGGCGGTAAAGCAAAGACGAAGAATACGATTAAATGGTTTTCCAGAGGTTTACAAAAAGCAGGCCCTGCTGTTAACTTTGGGCATAAAGCCAAAGGCACCACCAATGTTTTCTCTCTTCTAAACATTAACCTGGCGTTCCAGGAAATGCAACGACATCTGCAAATAGCACAAAATAAACAGCCAAATGTTTTAATGTGTTTGCCAAACAATGGTGAGGTTTGATCTGGAGCTGAAAATGAAAGAGCCCATAGATTTTTGAAATTATTTTTCATAAAGTGAGTAAGTTTTACGAACATCCACTTTGAGTTTTAAATGTGAAAGTGCTTTGTTTATCAAGTTATTGTATTTAATAAGAAGAAGTCGCTTAAATGAGTCATCATTAAATGAACCTTTTAGCTAGTATGTTGTGACATACAAACGTACTAAGCCCCTCCCATCACCGACTGGGAATCTAGGAAATCAACTTAAATTTCTTCCACCAAAGATTGTAGTAGTACTAGCTTGTAGCTTATGGTCGCATCATGCAAAGAAACTGCGTTTTCATTTGTAAAAGATTTGCCGATTTATTTTCTCTGCCACGAGAAGTCAACTTTTTTTCATCCATACTACATCCATATTTAATTGTGTTTCCGCCATTGTCCAGATGTTTGCTGTTGAAATCTACATGCCTACAATGTTGCTTTTTTCGGGTCGCAGGGGGAGCAGGCTAGGTAGAGTTACCCAGACATCCCTTTCCCTGGACAACTCCTCCAGTTAATCCAGGAGGAAACCAAGGTGTTCCCAGGTAAGTTAGGAGATATAGTCTCTCCAGTGTGTCCTAGATCTTCCCCAGAGCCTTTTCTCAGAAGGACATGCCCTGAACACCCCAAAGAAGCATCCAAACAGATGCCTGAGCCACCTCGGCTGGCCTCTCTCCATGTGGAGGAGCAGCGCCACTACTCAGAGGTCCTCAGGAATGACAGAGCTCCTTACCCTATCTCTGAGAGAGCGCCCTGCAACCCTTCCGAGGAAGCTTATTTGAGGCACCCTCATTCTTTCGGTAATGACCCAGAGCTCATGGCCATAGGTAACAGTAAGAACGTAAACTGACTGGTAAATCGAGAGCTTTGCCTTGCAGCTCAGCTCCTTCCCCACGAATGGATTGGTACATAGACCACATTTCACCAATCCATCTGTGAATCTCTCGTTCCATTGTCCCCTCACTTATGATCAAGACCCCAAGATCCGCAAACTCCTCCATTGGTGCAAGATCACTTCACCAACTCGGAGGGAGCATTCCACCTGGATTCGCTGAATGGCTTTTATTAAAGGATGGATCAGTTCCTAGTTTATTTGGATCAGCCTCTCCTCTCAATTTGTATGTTGTTGTAACTCTCTAGTGTACACAATGTGTGTGAAATGTTCAAAATAGGAATCACCGCAAGTTGTCACATTTTTTTTAAATCGTGAACCTAATCGTTTGGGAGTAAAATTCTGTAAAATGTTCTTTTACCTCAGACATGCCTCAACCTGTTGTTGGAGACTCCCAAACCCAAATAATGATTCTTTCAAAATCATAATAGTGGCTTTATAAAAGAAAAATCTATATCATTGTTCACATTCTCTTTTACTGAACTGTGCCAGTATACTGTGCTTCAGATTCCAGTTTAAACAAGAATCCGTCCATTTTCAATACTCTTAGAAAGATCAAGTCAGCCCTTGAGAGCCGATGCATCATCTTTTTATCTCTGAAGTGAAACAGTGACTCCAGTGGGTGATTCTGAACCTTGACATTTTCAAAACAGATGTGAAGTCATTCAATTGTATTTCTCTGAAGGTTTGGTAATTGGATAAATAGTGTTTCTGACACAATCTTCTTAGACTTGGAGACGGAACTGGAGGAACGAGGTGAATGTTTTAAAATTTCACAGATGACTGAGATCCCAGCACTCAATAGTGAATGCTGCATATAAGTGAACAGTTTACTCTTATATGAGAGAAAACGCTTTGTCTCAGAGTTTTGGCATTCTGGGTTCCACTTGGAATCTGCGAAAAAGTTTTGACTGATGACAGATCTATGTTTAAAGACTTCTATCCCTCTTTGACAGAGAAAGCATTCTGGGATTTTTCAGAAACATGTTACAGGGTTTTCAGTCTGAGGAATGTTTTAAATGCAGGCATGAAATGAGAAAGCAAATTCTCATTCCAACCAAATTAACAAACAAATAATAACTAACAAAGGAACTAAAATGGTGAAATGACAGCTATTTGACTAACATCTTTTTAAAAACTTTCATAACAGTACAAGAAGAGCTGGAGTTGGATGGAATGCTCGGGGATGGAGTCCAGAGAGGGAATTACAAGGCGATTGAATTCCAGGCTAGATTTCTCAGAGCAGAACATAAACTATATCGAAACATGTAGGGTTGAATAGAAGCGCAAACGTTTTCAGCAAAATAGTTTGCTCAATAAATGATTCGGTTCATTTGTAGAATTCATATGATTCCATGGCTAACTTTGGCGCAAGATTATCTATGCTACTGTAACTTCAAATCTAAAGACACAGTGCATTTTACAAAGAGAAAATTACATTCCAATGTAAGGAATTGATTATAAAATATAAAGGAAACTGCTTCTCAAAAAAAAAACCTTGAGTGATTTTGAACATTCCCCATAGAGAAAGAAAGAACCAGTCCATACATATATTGGCGAGTTGATTTCAACAGTGAGAGACAGAATAGTTACAGAATATTTTAGGAAATGAATTCGCACTTATAATATTGAAATTAATATTTGTCCTCCTAGGTGTCCGTATAAAATGCATCCGTCCACTCTCTTTTTGTCTAGGGTTTCAAACAAATCCAAACCCTATGGAGATTAAATGATCATGTAACCAGTTAGGACAAGCTCAGAACTACATAAGAGGATCTTGTCAATGATCTTATGGCTTTAACCTTGATGATCTGCACAGAGGAACTGGAGAAGATCTCATTTGAGATGTGACCAAGTCTGGAGATCAAGGATCTCTGTGAATATCAAGAGTTATGTCATATATAAGGTGTTTAAGAGCAAATCCGTTGTACATTTTTTCAATTCTGTCATGTAAAAGTAGATCTATGGACTGGTCATCACACGCTTTTCAAAAAGATCAGGGGGTCAAATACATATTTTCCCTCAAACTCTGTATTATTCAAATAACATATACACTTTCTACAGACTTGAGATTGTCATTGGATATTTTGGCCATTTCCAAAAATGCTTTTAGCTAAATTTCCATTCTACTCCTCACCAACAGCCTCCCATCTCACATGTATCCCACTCAATGATACATCTACTGTAAGTCAATCAGATCTGAGGTAGACGAGGGAGTTAGAAATCACTGTGTTTTATTTTTGTCTCATTTCCCCACTTTCAAACAGTTGCTTGATTTTCTTGCATGAAGGGTATGTGGGTGGTGTATCCAAAAGTAGGGAAATAAGCTTGAGCAGTTAATATATGAATTTGAAAGGAGAAATGGTCTTATATAAGAAAATAGAGCAGAATATATTGAAGTTAAAGGGGTCACTGAGAAATCAACATTTTTTGGGCTCTTTTGACATTTTAGAGCTGATGGAATGATAAAGCAATAACAAAAGTTGGAAGACTCAGATTGTTTTTATTAAATGCTTTAAATAGTGCCATGGACGAAGTTACCAGAGTTAAAGATTTTTTTTTCTCATCAGTCATGTTTGACAAACAAAGGTAAATATGCAGCTAGCTACATAAGACACCAAAATCAGTTTCTTAAGTTGGCCACAAGAATTCAAATGTGATGCTCTGTTCCAGGGTATATAGTTACTAATGTCTGTTCTACCTACGATCAGATCTTATTCTGAAATAGATTTTTAACCAATCCAATATTCTGAAAACAAACCAAGGACTAATTAGAAGGAAGTCCTGAAAGAAGCCCCATCCACATCTGGAATATTGGTGAAAAAAGTTTTTAAACCCAGTTCACGGTGCCTTTAATACTGTCACTCTTGGCAGTTTGAGGAAAGTTGGGGGCCTTCCTCTGTAGAATTTGCATCCAGTTTGAATTTCCAATCTAATAAATAAAAATTATCCATCATGAATTTAAATCTACACTATTTACTATTAAACTAACTGCAATCACAATCCTAATGTCATCCTGCTACAATCATGTGACTGCACAGTTTCGATTTATTACTGACCCTGAGAGAAGTTCTGTGCAAGATTATAGCAGCTACATCATGTGGCAATGCAAAAAAAAAAAAAAAAACATAAAACAGCACAGTAGAAAAAATGATGAATGCGTGGTGGTGAAAACCCAGATTATTAGGGAGACAGCTGAAGGCACAAGCTCCCTGATCAAAACAAGCCCAATTACAGGTGTGTAGTCTTTGCCTAGGCATAAAGGAGTCACAGTCTCCATAATGCACTATTTCGCAAAAGACAAGATGTCCGTACACGTGATCCGTAAAGATTGAAAAAAAAAAAACAGACTGAAAAACACAAGCATAAAGAACATAAGAAGGAAAATCAACAAAGCCACACTGGAGCCACTGGATGTGGGAAAGTGAGCCAGATGACGAGGAGGAGAACAGTGGAGACGATGGAGACATGCAGGAGATAATGGATACAGGTAGAGCTGGCTGCAGAAGTTAGGCGCTTTTACACAAATGAGCAGGTGAATGCAAACAGAGCAAAAGGAAGCAGGTACAGACAATCTGGTCATGATCAACAAAGGGAAATGAGAAAGAGAGGAACACAAGGAATTCTTGACAAGGTACCGGCTGCCCTCTCAAAATGATTTTTCTCAAATATTGGTCCCAAAACTTCATAAATCTCGCCGTAATGAAGTTCAAAAGGAATTTTCTATGCTGACATTCTTTCCGACTACTACAGAACTGCGGCTCACCAAGTGAACCACAGCTTGACTATTCACTTTGTTGACGAGAAGTTTGAACTGCAAAGCCACTGCCTGCAAACATAATTCCCTGATGACCACACAGGAGAGAACATAGCCTTGGGCTTGAGAGAGGCACTGGCCTTGTGAGACCTCCGTGAGAAGTGTCAAGTGGTCAAAACAATGGGACATATGGGCCGTTGCTAATCTTAATTAATTTCACTAAATGAAATAAACTAATGATATTGTGTATGATTCACAATCATGTATCGCAACACTGACCTAAAAAACATCTAAAACCATACAGCCTTCCTTAGGACTGAATGTGAATGTGGCCCTGCAATGGTCTGGCCACTTGTCCAGGGTGTACCCTGCCGTTTGCCCAATGTGAGCTGGAGAACACCGTGACCCTGAAAAGTAATAAGCTGGGAAAGACTATAGATGGATGGATGAATATATAAATGGATAAATGTGTGGAACACATTGCAGTTTATTTTAGCGAAAATATAAAAAGCAGGCAAAGACGCATTGCACGTGTAACTTCTGAGATGGGAATATGAAACCCAATGAGAATAATGCGTTGCACAGTAGGTCACAGACATTGTGTGTGAATTTTCAAAACATTTTTGTAATTGATATAAATACAAAAATTATAGTAATATTAAAACTAACAAACAAAATAAATAAATTAATTTATATTATTTTGTGATTATTGTTATTATTATTATTAACAACAGTACTAATAACAATAAAAATGAAATATTAACAATAATAATAATAATAATAATAATAATATGTCACATAATAATAATAATAATAATAATAATAATAATAATAATAATAATAATAATAATAATAATAATTTAATGCCAGATTTCATCAGACCAAATCAAACTTGGGCTTTCACTTTTGAGTGAAGGCAGCTTTATTTAGACCGAGACAAACAAAAACAATGTATCGCTGGTGATAAGTGTTAAAAACCTGAAGGATGCTGTACTTATTTACAACCTCACCATTGCACAAGTACTTTTTGAGCTCAGTGAATGTGTCTGTAATTACCAAACCTTCAGAGCAGGTGTGATTCTCTTTGCAGTTGGCTCTTTTGCTTTTTGTTTTTTTTTGGTGCAGAAATATAAAAGAAAATGACTTAATGAACAATTGAAGCTGATCACTGTACACCAGGGGCTACATGTTTACTAATGGAGAAGACAATCTCAACAAACATGAGAAAAGAATGCAGGAGACAAAGAAGAGTGCTAGTGACACTGAACGAGGAAGCCAGAGACAGACCGGATGCATTTAGCTGTAAACCGATCTGTGGTATTATCTGCGTCTCAAAGGTGAAACTACTCAAGCGCTTTTACAGAGACCAAAGAGAGACGTGTGAGGGAAGAGGCCGGCACCATCTGCTCTGCGCAGCGCTGTAGCTCTCTAGCCACAAGCTGAAGCAAGGGCTGCATGCTTTTACAACCACGCTTGGGTATCAACTGCATGTAGGACTATTAAAGATGAGGAAAAACCTAAAACAAACTAAATGACAAAACGAAAACAAACATGGTTATTATGTTTCAGAGTTTCAGTCTTACAGGAGACATTAATAGAGGGTTTTAACCTTAGATTGGCAACTTAGGGAGTGCTTCTGCTGAAAGCTCTTGCTATCCGATTAGCGTTACTATTCTTGGACCTGAGATAAATCTTGAGAGAAAACAACTTTTACTGATTTGCCATATGACATGCTGTATTAAGTGCAGTAATACACGACAGTAATAATATTATTTATCAGTAGATGTCGGTATGATTGATTAGGATTTATAAAACAATCTTTTGCTGCCTTAAGCTAATTTTGAAATCAACTAACGTTATCGTTTTGTACACTTGCCCAACCATGTTAGCAGAGTGCCAGCAATAATATGACCAAGATGCCCAATCACAGCCTTAATACGAATCAAAAACCACATCCAATGACTGAACAGGAAAACTCCAGCCTAAGGTGCAGCCTTACAAGACCCTTGTGGAAGGCAGAGGACAATGCAGATCTTTTATTGCCTTGGTGTCGCTCTGTTCTAGTCAAAATCAAGTAATAACCGTTTTATTCTTCAGCCTTCACTTTAAAAGGTTAGCACCACAAAAACATATACATATGCCCAAATTAACTGTATATTAAATATTAAGGTTGGGGTTTTCTTCTATTGTCTTGTGGCTTTAAAATGTTGCTGCAATTCAGTGACAACAGCGATCGGGTCGATGCAGGTTTAGAGGACATTGGCGAACTGATGGTGGACGGATCGGATGGACAAACCTTTTACTGTAGGCTGCAAACAGACCCCTCTCAGTGCTAGAGCTGTGTTTTGGAGCATGGTATGGGATCTATCTGGTATCAGCTGGTCCAATAGTGATCAAAGCACATGCTAGATTTTTTTTCCGTAAGGATTCTTCCAGAATGAAGAGAGAAGCAGCTACAGTAAAACTAATTTCCGCATTATTTCGGGGTTTGATTTTTGTTTTTGCAACGCTGCTTTAATCGCAATCATTTCAGCAAAATTTTTAACTCTGGTTTTAAATGCATATTCATTATTGCATTGTTGCAAGTAGATTCAATTATTAAATTATTAGGTGGTATTAACTCGACTAAATATCAAAGTGCTTGAATGAAAAATAATTATATCTTTAATGTAAAACACTGTTTCCTTAGAGTTTTAACCAAACAACTCGACATCTTGGCCTCCAACATGGATTACAGATTCATGTTCATTCATTAATTATTAATAAAATAACCGCACGCATTGTAGACATTTTTTTATTATTTTATTTAAATGGTTTTTTTTTATGTAAAACAACATAACAATTAGGGCAAAATGTATAATTTAATACTATTACAGTGCTATTATTATTACTAATATAATTACCATCAAAGTTATAGTGGTTTTAATATTTTCTTTGTTATCTGCAGATATGGGATTTTTTTTAGCCCAGCCCTAGTTTGATTTCTGTGATTTTTTTCAAAGCTTTCAGAAAACATGTTTGATGCCTGCAGACTAGCACCACAATGTTTATAATTTAGAGAATGCAGTATTTATAGACAACAGCTTCTTTAAATGAACTCTTATTTTCGGTCTCCTCACAACTTTGTTTGCCCCTTCCTTCTGTGAACACACCAAGTTTTCCTTCATGATTTAAAAAAAAATATATTTAAGTATTTTAAAGCTTCTATTCAGATATTTTAAGTATCTAGCTAACTTCAAAAGTGGTGGTGAGGGGGATTTTTCTTGTTTAAAAACAAAATTAATTTAAATGTAAAAAAGAAAGCCTTAAAAGCTCAGAGACAGTTGAGTTTCTTTAAACAGAAATCAAGTTAAATCATTAAAATTAACAGTTTTCAAAAAGCAAATAACATTTTAATTTGTAGGGAGTGTCATGTAAACATGAATTATTTTTAAGGATATTCTAAATCACAGTAAATTCATGTTTAATAGCTTCATCTTTCGCATACATGCTTCACTGAGCCTGGTGTGTGTCCGGGCTTGTTTTTCGTAGGAAGAAACATGGGAATCAGGATCATGTTATATGACGGATGGATCTGTGGCAAATGAATCATGACAGAGATGAATTCCAACCACTAATGCTCATCAGGAGACAGTGTTTACATTATCTTTTCAATTGTGCGTCAATTTTATCAAAGGCCTCGGCGGAACACAAATGGATCATTTAAATGTGCTTTGTGATAAAAATCTACCAATTTTTTTACAAATAACAAGCAATAATCCTTTTTATATCCAGCGATGATTCAATTGCTGACCTTATTGTTAGGAAAAACAACGTTTTGCTGTGGAACTCATTTTTATTTACCATATTTGTTCAACGTATAAAGTTAGAATTCAACTTAAGGGAAAAAACGATTTTAATCATTTACCTATTTGTGAAACCACAGCATTTCTCATTGCACTAAATACCCAAAATTAGCTGCCTAAAGTATTAGGAAAGTCTAGAAAGACTTCTACAGACGTCAGAAACATGTGGCCTGGTTTGTTCTTAGTGGTTGTGAGTTTTGGAAAGGCTTTCGCATCCATTTCCAAGCCTTTTGTAGTCCATCACTTCACTGTCACAAGCATATTGAAAGATCATCGACAATTCATCTACAAATGGAAAAGATTTCACAGCACTGGCAATCTACCCAGTCGAGATTCCTCCCCAGGGCTGATTGAAAGATACTGCAGGAAGTCTCCAGGACCCCAAAGATGACATCAAAGGATTTACAGTCGGGTCTTGGCTCGCTCAGAGTCAGAGTGCAAGAGTCAAGCATCCTAAAGAGACTGCATTACCTTACACTGTATGTGACACACACACAAGCAAGATGAATGCAGGGCCATCTGTTACAAAGCTGAGCCGGAGCTGTAAGTGGACTTGAAATATGAAGCGTTCTGTTAGGAGGAGTGAGCAAAAACTTAATGAGAAAAGAGAATATGAGAAAACACTGTTGGCTTTTAGCCAAAGCTATAAAATCGCTTAAAATCCCATTTTTCACTGTAACTACCCATCGATGTTCTTCAAATAAAGATCAAATATTTTTACTAGCGCTGCCAGAGATACTGAATTAACACATGCGATTAAGCAAATATTTACCATTTTTAATTATGTGCTCTTTAATAAAAGCTGTTTATTAATAAACTGACGCTTAAACTCCACCTATATTTCCAAATCAATCAAGAGTAAAACCACCAACTTTTTCTACCGGCTAGTCATGAAAGAACTAACAAACAATACTTCAAATCTAAACAAGTCAATTTTTTGCAGATTTCAATTCAACACCATTTTTTCTCACTCCCTACAGATCCAAGTTTACAGAGCTACATTTGTCTCCGAGCGAGTGCGAAGAAAAACACCAACACAGACACACAAATACACACTTGTGTCTCATGCTCATCTTAATGGAGACTTTCCATGCTCAGACATTTTGCTTTAAAAAAAATGTCACAATTTAACCAAACATTGCTCCTAATTTTTCCTAAATAAGTCATTCTCAGTTATTATTAACAACCAATGAACTATTTATAAGACAAGAAACCTAAGTAACGTGCACATAAGGGGTCAACATGATCATTATCTTTCTAAATTAGATGCTGTGCTGCTGAATAAAATGTGAGGAACACAAACACAATGTGCATCGTCTTGCTTTCATGTCTACACAGAAGCCACTACAACAGCAATTCCTCGACTTTCCTGAGGAGGCGCAACCAAAATTTTCCAAAAAAAGGAGCTTCTAAAAATTCTTGTGCAAAATTCCCAACTTCAAAGAAGTAAAAACATGTTTTATAAATGCACCCACAACATTCTCCATCTAGACATTAAAAAGTAGAAAGTAGACATCATTAAAGAGACTTTAAATTGACTTCTACAATGTTCTAGTGTTGTTTCTTCATGTAATACATATTTTTAAAGTTGTATTAACATGAATTCATGCATTTTTGCAAAAACTTGTGGGCGCTCAAAATCGGGGAACCCCTGCCCACTAACAAGTTAAGTTAGGCGCTTCCAACCCACCCTGAATTTGTTCATGACAACCAGCAGAAATGAGTAAAAACATTTGGAAAACCAAAACTGATTTAAATATAAAAAATATATAAATTAATAAAAATAGGAATAAATAAAAGAATGAATAAATATACAAATAATGAAATAAAGAATTTTTGTTAAATAAATCCAATAAAGTACAATTCAACACATTTTCAACTCTTTTTCTATTCTTTTGTTTGACTATTTCTTTATTTATGTATTTCCATATGCAAATTTTGTGGGTGTTTCTAACGTCTATCTGTGCTCAATCTTGTATACTTTTGCTTGTTCCTCATGGCTGTATTTATGAATAAATATATTGATTGATTGATTGATTGATTTATTTATTTAAACTTTCAATCTAATTCATTCATTATTTAAGCTTATCTTCTTTCCCACTTTCCTGGGGTCTACCTATCTACAGCACACTTTGAGCCAGAGGAGGGGGGTAGATTCTGGACAGGTTGCCAGGAAGTCAATTTACTCATAAGAGGAATTTTCAGTATTCAAATAACCCGACACACATTTTTGGGATTGTGG
>SRMA01024024.1:0-155260 GCA_007224835.1 Danionella cerebrum
TAGAATTTTTGGAAGAAGAAAAGAGAAGAATAATAGCTAGATTTTAAAGTTTGCACGCAAACTTCGATGTTGGCTTGCGTTGGTACCGTTAATACCTATTTTTTTAAATATTGTCAATTCCGCAACAATAACATAATCCAACCCCCATGTCTCTATGATTCTCATAAGCTGAGATAGGTACATGCAAAATTGGTTGCTATGGTAACCAGTCTGGTTGCTATGGAGGGGTCAGTGACCTAACATATTGTTCCCCATGTCAACACGAGTAAAATACACCAACCCCCATGTCTCTATGACTTTCGTAAGCTGAGATAGAGATCCGCCATATTGGTTGCTATGGTAACAGTGTGGTTGCTATGGAGGGGTCGCTGACCTAATATATTGTTCCCCATATGAATACGAGTAAATTACAGCAACCCCCATGTCTCTATGATTTTCCTGAGCTGAGATAGGGACATGCCATATTGGTTGCTATGGTAACCAGTCTGGTTGCTATGGAGGGGTCAGTGACCTACCACATTGTTCCCCATGTCAATACATCAACCCCCATGTCTCTATGCCTTTCCAAAGCTGAGATAAAGCTGCGCCATATTGGTTGCTATGGTAACCAGTTTGGTTGCTATGGAGGGGTCGCTGACCTAATATATTGCTCCCCATATCTATACGGGTAAAATACAGCAACCCCCATCTCTCTATGATTTTCCTAAGCTGAGATAGAGACATGCCATATTGGTTGCTATGGTAACCAGTCTGGTTGCTATGGAGGTGTCATTAACATAATATGTTTCAGCTGTCAGTATGGGTGAAGCTTACCAGCCCCCAAGCCTCTAGCATTTTCCTAAGCTAAGATAGAGATGTGGCAATATAGTTGCTATGGTAAACAATTCGGTTGCTATGGAGTAGTTAGTGACATCATGTTGTAATCTACTTTCCATTTAGACTAATATAAAGCAACCCCCATGTCTCTACTGTGTTCCGTTCAGAAGATATTTGACTTTGAAAGTTATGTCAAAAAGTGGGTGTGGCTTAATTATTTTATGTTAATTCACAAGCAATGATTGGCTGGATAAGTAATTTGCTTCCTTAATGCTGGCATGACTTTCCAGTGTCAATCAATTACAGAAGTTCTTTCACAATAGGATCTATGGGATTCATGCTCCATTCATTTCAATGGGCCATTGAAAGTCTATGAGACACCTTTGACCTACTTATTTGAAATCAGCTGCACCTGGAGTTACCAACTGCCAGATTTTCAAACGAGTCAGCTGCAGTTGGAAATTCAACTGTCAGATTTTCAAACGATGGCAAATCTGCTGGAGAAAATCCGATTTCCATGCCTTAAACAAATAAAGATTATAGAAGAACCGTAAGACATATCGAAATGATTCTTTCTTTGTACGAAGCAGAAGACCCTAACGAAGAGAATGCTGTAATTTTTGTGAAAGTGTGATTAGAAATAAAAAAGTTATGGCGAGCTACAAATAGCCTTCATTTGATTCTGTGCAACTGCTCATTTCAGAGAAATCCATACCCTCAAACAAATAAGGATTACGAAAGAATGACCAGAGGTATTGAAATATTTCTTTTACTGTTAGAATCCCAAGATTTTAAGGAAGAGAATGGTGTAAATTTTGTGAAGCTGTGATAAAGTTTGAATGATTTATGGCGAGTTACAAATAGCCTACGAGTGAGATTTTAAACAGAATCCACCAGAATTTTTGAATGGAGGTGAATGGAGCAATTATGTGCACTCCTTGTGGTTTAGGCCACCTGGAGTAAAAACCGTGTGTTTTTTAAAAATGAAAACAGCACCAACTGAAAGAGGACAAAAATCTCTATCATTTAGATATAAAATGTGTGTGTAAAGGTTAATTTTTAGTTGAGAAAACAGTGCAAGTATCAACAAGACTGAGCTTGCTCGAAGTTAGAGTGAGCGATGACATCACCACTCTAGGGCTCCCATAGGGAATGACTTGGCCGATTTTTGGGCCGAAATTCGCGATTTTTACGGAAACCGCTGGTCAAATCGTTCCGAAAAGACATAGCAACAAACTACATAACAGGTTTGAGGTGTGTGGAAAGTTTCGTGACTGTAGCTCGAACGGGCTAGGAGGAGTTGACGGTAGTTTTTTTGTTCTAAGAAGAAGAAGAAGAAGAAGAAGACGAACTAGATTTTAAAGTTTGCACGCAAACTTCGATGTTGGCTTGCGTTGGTACCGTTAATACCTTTTTTTTTAATGTTGTCAATTCCGCAACAATAACATAATCCAACCCTCATGTCTCTATGACTCTCATAAGCTGAGATAGGTACATGCATAATTGGTTGCTATGGTAACCAGTCTGGTTGCTATGGAGGGGTCAGTGACCTAACATATTGTTCCCCATGTCAATACGAGTAAAATACATCAACCCCCATGTCTCTATGATTTTCCTGAGCTGAGATAGATACATGCAAAATTGGTTGCTATGGTAACCAGTCTGGTTGCTATGGAGGGGTCAGTGACCTAACACATTGTTCCCCATGTCAATACATCAACCCCCATGTCTCTATGACTTTCCAAAGCTGAGATAGAGCTGCGCCATATTGGTTGCTATGGTAACCAGTTTGGTTGCTATGGAGGGGTCGCTGACCTACTATATTGCTCCCCATATCTATACGGGTAAAATACAGCAACCCCCATCTCTCTATGATTTTCCTAAGCTGAGATAGAGACATGCCATATTGGTTGCCATGGTAACCAGTCTGGTTGCTATGGAGGTGTCATTAACATAATATAATGTTTCAGCTGTCAGTATGGGTGCAGCTTACCAGCCCCCAAGTCTCTAGCATTTTCCTAAGCTAAGATAGAGATGTGGCAATATAGTTGCTATGGTAAACAATTTGGTTGCTATGGAGGAGTTAGTGACATCATGTTGTAATCTACTTTCCATTTAGACTAATATAAAGCAACCCCCATGTCTCTACTGTGTTCCGTTTAGAAGATATTTGACATTAAAAGTTATGTCAAAAGTGGGTGTGGCTTAATGAATTTATGTTAATTCACAAGCAATGATGGGCTGGATAAGTGATTTGCTTCCTTAATACTAGTATGACTTTCCAGTGTCAATCAATTACGGAAGCTCTTTTACATTAGGATCTATGGGGTTCATGCTCCATTCATTTCAATGGGCCATTGAAAGTCAATGAGACACCTTTGACCTACTTATTTGAAATCAGCTTGCACCTGGAGTTATCAACTGCCAGATTTTTAAACGAGTCAGCTGCAGCTGGAAATTTAACTGTCAGATTTTGAAATGATGGCAAATCTGCTGGAGAAAATCCGATTTCCATGCCTCAAACAAATAAAGATTATAGAAGAACCGTAAGACATATCGAAATGATTCTTTCTTTGTCAGAAGCAGAAGACCCTAACGAAGAGAATACTGTAATTTTTGTGAAGGTGTGATTAGAAATAAAAAAGTTATGGCGAGCTACAAATAGCCTTCATTTGATTCTGTGCAACTGCTCATTTCAGAGAAATCCATACCCTCAAACAAATAAACATTACGAAAGAATGAAAAGAGGTATTGAAATATTTCTTTTACTGTTAGAATCCCAAGATTTTAAGGAAGAGAATGGTGTAAATTTTGTGGAGCTGTGATAAAGTGTAAATGATTTATGGCGAGTTAAAAATAGCCTGCGATTGAGATTTTAAACAGAGTCCACCAGAATTTTTGAATGGAGGTGAATGGAGCAATTAAGTGCACTCGTTGTGGTTTAGGCCACCTGGAGTAAAAACCGTGTGTTTTTTAAAAATGAAAACAGCACCAACTGAAAGAGGACAAAAATCTCTACCATTTAGGTATAAAATGTGTGTGTAAAGGTTAATTTTTAGTTGAGAAAACAGTGCAAGTAGCAACAAGACTGAACTTGCTCAAAGTTAGAGTGGGCGATGACATCACCACTCTAGGGCCCCCATAGGGAATGACTTGGGCGATTTTTGGGCCGAAATTCGCGATTTTTACGGAAACCGCTGGTCAAATCGGTCCGAAAAGATATAGCATAAATATACAGAACAGCTTTGAGGTGTGTGGAAAGTTTCGTGGCTGTAGCTCAAACGGGCTAGGAGGAGTTGACGGTAGAATTTTTGTCAGAAGAAGAAGAATAAGAAGAAGAAGAAGAAGAAGAAGAAGAATAATAATAAGTTTAAGTGAGATAACAATATGTTGGCTTTGCAAGCAAGCCAACATAATAAGTTTAAGAGAGATAACAATATGTTGGCTCTGCAAGCCAACATAATAAGTTTAAATCAGATAACAATATGTTGGCTTTTGCAAGCAAGCCAACATAATAATAATAAGTTTAAGTGCAATATCAATATGTTGGCTTTGCAAGCAAGCCAACATAATAAAGACCTTTCAGTGGTTGATTGTGCTGCAGTTTAAGTGCTTTTGCAAGTTTTGTGAAGATGTGTTTAAAAATGATGGGCGTTTTCTTAAGCTGCATTTACATTTGGCCTCTCTCTGTTACCGTAGAAAGGGTTGCAAATTTTATTCCTGGCTGAAAATAAAGAAACGTTATGATAATGTTTACATTCCCAGGTTCTGAAGGAAATTTTCCTTGGCGATAGTTAGGGACAGGAAAAGCTGTTTTGATGGTTTTTTGTTGCGCTGAATCGATGATGCATCACAGAGAAGGTGATTATGGGATGTTTCAGAAGAGGAGAGGATGATTTTACCAGTACAGCGAGATATGCATCAGGGCTCTTCTTGATAGAAAACTTTCAGCTTTATTCGGATCATGTTTTCGTGTTAGTTGTTGTAACTGTTTTATCAGACCAAAGGTTGTTAACGGAGATCATTTGGAGAGGAGCTGACTAATCTGCGGTGGTTCGGCTCGTTTATCCGCCCATATGTGAAAATAACGTGTTTTCAATAACAAAACTTTAATATCAGCTCACCATTTCCTCCCGAGCGTCTCAGACAATGGTATCCACGTGTGTAAATATCAACGGCGGCGACTGGACTCATTTCAAAATAAAAGTTTTCATTCAATATAAATATAAACACATTTTTGCAAATGTATATCCCGTTTTATAAATATGGATTGATTTCAAATGTATCATTGTAAAAATAAAATAAAATCTGTATAAACATGAATCTGCCTTATATAAAAATAGTAAATAGTAAGCCAAAGTGATTGGGCGTGGTTTGATGTGGCCTTCACTGAAGAGGCGTGGCATGAAGTAATTTTCATTAATGTTGTCATGGTAACTTCATCATTATAAATGACTAGACAAGCTGAGTTTTCTCTTTTATTTTGTTTTTTCCCCTTTTTTTAAATGTTGCATAATCCTAAATATTTAAAAATATATACAAACAGAATGAGGGCCTCTGTTTTTCTTTCTTGTGTCATTTTGTATTCTATCTCTGCATTGTATTTTATTGTATTCTTTCCACACTTTAAGAGATTTAGAAAGGGTTGAGCAGAGGGTGGGGGTTAATGGCATTTATTTAGGGTTTCTTAAATTTGCATTTTGATTACATTGTTCTAGTTTTATATATGCTCATTTAACAAATAAATAGTTTGCTTACATATTTAATTGTTTTGTAAGCTTGTTTATGTTGATGCCATCAAAGAATATTTGTTTAATCTTTTAAAGACATTGGAAGATAAATTGGTTGGCAATGTATATCCTCGCATAAACAGATGTGATTGTGCAAACGGGAAGTTCTGCCTGAGGCGCCTCTCTTTGGTTGAAGTTATTTTAGCATCAGCCCCAAGCCACACCCACCGCAAGTGGCGCCTATCACTTCACCTTTGCACTGCCAACACTAGATCCGTGTAATTTTTTTTAAGACTAATATTTTAGTGTCGGCTAGCGGCAACAGCCAGCTACTACTTCAAAGCAGAGCTTGTGCTGCTCGTGCTGGATTTCCATCAGGAATCGAACCTGTAACCATTCCATAGAGCACAATCTTAATTGATTGAACCTTTTCCGCGAGTAACTAAACCACTGAGGCTTTCCCCAGCACCATTACCCTTGTTTGTGGAGCATGAGCTCATAACCACACTTTAACTTTCTAGCAAACAGAGCAATCTTCAGACCTCAAACTAATGTCCCACATTTACTGAAAGTGGGTCAGGGCTGTGCTTTTTGGCAGACTCCATGTGTGCCGGCTTCTGAAGCTCTGAGCAGACTCTGGATCAGGATTGTGTGGCTCTTACTCACTGACATGTGAACTGCTCGCCTGGTGAAATGGAACACTGCTCTGAAAGACTGGCGTTTGCTCTTTCTCCTGATCAAACGCTCGAGGCCTGTCTGAACACTGTGAGGAAGAGTTGCAAACTCACCGTCGATGTTTGAGGAGAAGCTGGTTGTAAAAGAGGATTCAGTCATTGTTTCTTTGTTACGCACTTTTGAATGAACAAATAATCTATTTCCCCCCCCCCAAAAGGTTTTTGTTTGCTTGCTTGTCTGAACTTTTGGTAATCATAGAAAATGTATTTGATCCCCAGTTGATTCCCTTTTATTTCTCATCAGAAAGGTGTGTGAGGATTATTGAGGTCATGGATCAGACGGTGGAGGATCTGGATGTTCCTTGAGTACTAAGAACGATCCGTCATCCTCTGAGTTCAGAAGCATTCTCTAAATCCTGATTTACCTGTTTAACAAGCCACGGCGAGCTCTTTGGTTTATTAATCAGCTACAGTTTCATGCCTGGCCTGGTTTTCTCAGAATATTCCTTCTGGAGGGTTATTAATATATTCGGAGGGAAGCAGTTCTATTTGATGTCCTGTTTTTAAAAGCTTTTCCATGACATCCAGCCGCTCTTTGTTTTCGCTCATTCAACAACTGATCGCACTGCATCTACGGAGGCTCTCACCGTGACGCTTGAGGTTTAATATATGGCAAGCAACACTCTCGAAGAGTTCAGGTAACACAACGTGGAGTAAATTCTGTGGGGATGACCTTGAGGTAAAGCCACTGTCAGCTGTGCACCTTGGAAAGCAGCTTATGCTCTGGTCCCACCGCTTTTATTTTTATCCCAGCACCATCTGACAACTGGACTGATCAGTGGGGGGAATGGCATGAGCCTGGTTTGGATCAGTGGCGCTCATTGAGAAACAAAGACCTCACTCACATGGACTGGGTTCAGTGGAGGTCAATCTCAGCAGAGACATCTGCTGGTTTACTGGGATGGATCTTTCCTGACGAACATCGAAATGTTCCAGGTGTTTAAACATAAGTGCGGCTTGTACACAACCACCCGATAATGATCAAACGCAATTTAGAGGCTTTGTGTTTATCACCACCCTAAAGATAAGATGTTCTCCGAGTTTCTGTTCTGTATTATGATACAGAGCATAAATTGAGAGACAATAAAATATGCAAAATATTAAATTGCGAGAGTCCATTGATTTTTCAAAAGTCTGAACAAAGGGTCAGACTTTAAAAACTTTAATAATTAATCAGCATGACTTGTTTTTTTTTTAACAGCAAAAGGTATAGTGGATTACTAAAGGTAACTAAAAAGCATTTTAAAGCCACAAAAAGCATAAACTCTAATAAAATGTATATTTAAAACTTTAAGACCGAGGACCCTTGGATGACTGCTCGCAGCTGATGTCCTATTTTGTTTTGTAGCTCCTTTTAAATATCAATTTAGTCTGAAATGTACCATTTAAATGAACTCAACCCTTGATTCTCATTTTAAATAAACAAAGAGGACAGTGATGCACTTGCTGGTCATTTTATTAATGTTACTTTACAGTGAAACCAATGATAACAGAAAAGAAACCAGCATTTAAAGGCAAAATGAACAACAAATTTTTTTTTCTACATGCTATATCTGAACCCAATTCAATCATGCTCACTTGGAAAAATAACTGTAATAAAAACATACAATTAAAACAAAATTAATGCATTTCAATATACAGAACCATTAACTTCATTTTAAATGTTTTCTTCTATGCACAATTTCTAATATATGATATAAATTAAGACTTAAGCAAGTGAAATGCTGTAGAGCAGTATTTCACTCGTACAAAGCACCTACAGAGTAAAAAATAAAATAAACATTTGGTGTAAGAAAACGAACGCTGGAACTGAATTTTCGGAAACGCGGAGCGAGAAAAAGAAGATCTGAGTGGAAGTCTAATGCCTCACATGGAACAGAAACACAACGCTCTTCAAATAAATACCTCACATCTGCTCAAAATAAATAATGATCTTAACACTTCACGATGGCGAATGCTAAAGAAACTAGATGTGGCTGAGGGGGAGGGGCTTGCATGAAAGCACTACGAGACGAAACCTTCTGCTGTTACCTTGAGGTAGATAACGCCTTAACGAACCTACAGCTAATGCTTCGCGAACTTATGGCTAATGCCTGCTGCTGCGCTAGCATCTCGCTTGAGGAAGATTACAGTAAGAAGGCTTCAGTTTCTAAGGGAAACGAGATGCAAAGTGTCGAATAAATAAACACTACAGGAAGAGAAAGGCCGAGAGACACTGCTCGTGTCTTTCCTATTGGCTGTCAGTCAGAAGGTCACATTATGATGTCAGCGGCGGCTCCTCCCACACATCTGGTGCATTGTTCCGCCTCCTTCTCTGTTCTAAGGTAGCTGAGAAGTACAAAACTAACCCCAATCGTAAATACAAATCCAAACAAGTAGAAGCCTCATCGTTTGAGCCTTAATCTCAGGAAGAGACGAGCATTTGAGCGTTTTGAATAGAATAAAATAAAAATCTTTTTTTTGTTTCACTTTTACTTGCTGTGTTTTTTGGACCAATGGTTGTTTGACTATTATTCTCCAGGGACATCAAATTTTTCAATGTGTTTTCTGCATCCTTTAGTTTTAATATTTTTTGCATTTTTAAATTATTTTACGCTTTGCACTTCTAACCCACCAGACGATTTCTTTGTTTCTTTAATTCTCAGCTTAACAGTCGCTCCTCTCTTTCGCTAACATGAATCTACAGTACACTGTGTGCAAATGTCATGCTGTTTTCTATCTTGAGGGCAAAAAATAAAATAAAATTTTGATGAACACAGTCCAGCTCACTGGATGAATTAATTGACGTTCAATTCATGGAAAGAACCTCAACACAAAGTTTCCTTAAAAATAACCAAAGATAAAAGATAAGAAATTATTCAAGTACAGAAACGCTAAAACGAACTAAATACGCTGGACTTGTGGGACTTTTCAGTTGAGATGCTTAAGAATGCTGCTGTAAGTTTTATGGGCTATCTGTGGGGAACATTTCATCGAGGAGGGCACCAACTTGGCCTGGATGGACTTCAGAGGAATGTCACCCGCGCCCTCGAACCCCGGGATACCCAGCGACTCCAGCTGCATGTTAAGGACGATCTCTCCACCGCAGGAAATCAAGTCGCTCTCTTGCGCAGGCTCCGGGCTCTCGGCGTCCTCACGTTTGCTGAAGAGCCGGTCGAGGTAACTGCTCTGGCAGCCACTGCCTTCCTTCTGGAGCTGCTCGTCTTTGCGGACGTCCCAGCACGCCTGGTCGATCAAGCTGCTCTCGGCATCCACAAAGCTTTCCCAGGGACAGGGAGAGCAAACGCCGAGCTGAGCCAGGTTCACCAGGCACTTCTCCTCCTTCTCCTGGCTGATCGATTTAGACATGGAGCTGGTGGGAGCGCGAGAGTCCAGAGAGTTCAACTCGTTGAGGAGGTCGACTTCCCCCGTTTCCGGCTGGAGACTCAGTTTGATGGTGCTGGCGATAAACGAGTCAAAATCGAAGCCTTGATTGTGCTTCTCTTGCTTGCTGTCCTTCTCGGCCTGCGACGCCTCCTGCAGGGCAATCTGAGCCTTGACCAGCCCGTTCTTCTCGCACTTGCTCTTCCCCTTCTTATCGATCTTCTCTTTGCTCTGTTGCTCTTTCCAGTTGGAGAGGTCGATGATGAGTTTGGGCTCGTAGTAGTGGTTCACCTCGCTGTCCCTCCAGATGAGGTTGTCCAGGTAGGATGGGGACACAGCTTTGTAGTTGCAGGTGAAGCCGCACTCCTGGTCGCAGTACTTGTTCTCGTGGTGATCGTCATCTTGCCACAGGTGCTCTGGTGGAAGATCGAATGACGGATCCTCTAGAAACTTCTCGCAGTCTCCGTCCAGATATTTGCGTGGGTCGACCTGGACCTCCTCTTCATCGGTGACGTCAGACATGGCTCGAGGATCACGCTGCACGTCTTCCATCTCATGAGTGCTGTGCAGGTGCCAATCTTGATCTGAGAACTGACTTTCATGGTACCTGGAACACAAAACATGTTTTTCAGAGAGGTGTTCTGGGATTTTACGCTGGACACACAGCGTTGTATGGACCGAATGGGGACATTGTAAAACGTTTGGGGAGCAGATGACACTTTTTCCAAGTAAGAGGCATAGGTGACAAACCTTAACCCCAATGATCTATGTGAGGCTGGGTGGGGCCACCTAATGCATGGGTATTTGGGTGGAAGGGAAAACAGGTTCTTTGATGCTGGATACGAACAAAAAGAACTTCTGATTGCCTCGTGATTAACCTCACCACACAAGAAAAACAGAGGCTTGTCCTGGATCATGCTGATATTTTTAAGGGGCCCATTTAAAGTTGGAGGACCCCCCAGCATCACCTCCCCTACCCACACCTCAAGCTCTTAAGAGATGACGAGTGGCCGCTGTTAATCGTTGCGCTCACCTCTCCCAGTTGTAGACGTGACTGTGGCTCTCGTCCATGAGCAGGATATCATCCACCTCGTCCTCTATGTGGAACGGGTGCAGAGACACCGGCTCATCCAGAGGGAACGAGTAATCGTTCATGTACGGGTGAGCAAGGGCCTCCTCTGCCGTGAGACGATCCATTGGATTAAAGGTCAAGATCTTCTCCAGGAAATCCAAGGCTGAAATTAAAGGAAACACAACACTGAAAACACGCATGTGAAGTCACTTACTTAAGTTGAACTCACTTTGTGTGCGCATTTTTAAATTGGATTTTGCGTTTACTGACATGTTTCCTTAACCAATAAGGAATGTTATTAAGGAATGTTATTTGGGACTAATTTTGTTTGCAAAGTTGTGGTTCAGCCTTTTTGCGTTATATTTTTGTTCATTTTTCTACAGACATATTTAATGTGATGATAGACCATCACAGTTTCCTTTTTACTACATTTGTGGATGTGTTTTCAGACGGCAGATCTGTGTCAGAGCAGAGAGGAACGAACCTTCAGCGCTGACGCCTGGCATTAACTTGGCAAGGGGCGTTTGCGGATCCGACATGTCGTTCTTGATGAAGACTGGAATAACACTCTGGAGCTCCAGTCGATCTTCTTCATGGACGACAGGAATGGATTCCAGTATCAGCTGCATCTGTTCCAGCTCGTGCGCTCCTGTAACACAACAAAAAAAGGCGTCAGAGCAAACAAACGTTTCAACAAAGTTACTATAACTATGTCATGCTATTTAATTTTGGTTTTAACACTTTAGAGAGTGTTAAAGAGAATTTTTCACATTGCTATAACACTAATTTTTACATGTGCATCAACCATGTCCCAGCAGTCAAGTGTCTCAAAGAAGGAGGACAAATTTAAACAGTATTGGCCTAGTTTCACGCACACACACGTGATCCCAAAAACCCTTCTATTCTGACTAATTATCCTTGAAGCAGTTCAGAAAACACCCCCTTTGAGGCCATGACAGGACTCAAGAAAGCCACCACAAATTGAGCTTTTCACAGAACCACGGAGACATACTTCTTACCAGCAAAGAGGGTTTTTCCAGTGAGCATCTCAGCAAAGATGCACCCTGCAGCCCACATGTCAATGGCTTTGGTGTAGTTGTTTGGGGAGAGAAGTAGGCGAGGAGAACGGTACCACTTTGTTACCAGTCCCTCAGACAGATGGCCCTATGGGAAAGAGACAGTTGTTGGTGATGTCTGTGGAGGATCAGCTGTAAATTCAGAACCGTTTGCACGTGTGTTCTTGACTTATTAACCAGACGCAGCTGGAGATTATTTATATTCTGTTCTCAGAAATAAACTGGAGCTGTATGTATTTGTTCAAATGACTCATGAGAACCTGTGTGGCCGGTGTAATCTTTATTTAAAGTAGAGGACTAGAGTATATTGGTGAAAAAATGTGCTACTTATTCACTAGACAAAAACATTGATGCATCAGAAACTGAGCAGAGCCTTAAAGCAAGCAAAAAAAACAAAAACAAAACAATGATCTTTAGCATCTGCATATGATCAGCTTAAAGCTCAATGTCAGAGTTCATCGTCTAGACATCCTCACAAACATCTCTCTAAAGGCCACAAAACAAACCAAGTGACATCCACTGTAGTCCTCACACTCAAGAGAAGAGTAGACCGCATGCTCACAATTCTCAAAGAAAATCATCATGTCACGCTTTCACATTGATTTCAGCAGCACTCAACAAACAAACAAAAAAACACTTGGAAGAACCCCAAGATGAAGGATTTGATACCAATCAACACTGTTTCTTTGGAAAAGGTCTTGTGTGCAATTACATAACTCAACGAGAGCAGATTACCTGAAAGTGGATAATCCACATTCAGATCAAATTATACTCAAAGACGTGAAAGCAGTGTCTGGTGAGTCTACAACTCAACTGTTTACCATAGAAGTCAGCTCTGAAATGAGCTTGAGGAGAACAAGACTTCATCTATGTCTTTCTTCTGCAAAAAAAAAAACACAACATGGCTTTTGTTTTGTTGAGATCACACCACAAAAAAGAAATTTTTTGCACCAGCAATGGAAACTGAGATCCTCTTGTTGACATCAGGATTAAGCAGAGATCAGCCAATGCTCTGACAGAACCAGAATTTGGAAATGTAGAAGAGCCTTCAAACGATTGTCCTTTCTACAGCAAAAACTGCAAAAATTGTGAGCATGGGATCCTGGTTTCCAATATTCTATTGTAAAAACTCCACAAATCCTAACATTAGATTGGATATTAGGAAGTTTGGTCAAACACACAGTAATCTTAGCATCCAACAAGATGTTTACACTTGATCTAAGGAAGTTAATCTTTTAATGAGTCTCTTATCTTAGCTTAAACCAAACTTACAATCATTGTCTTTGAGTTCTTTCAAACTCCTTGTAGAGTTTAAAGCCTGGTTATCTTACAATCTTTAAGCAGTAAACCAACTGAAATAATTATTATCAGCTTTAAATCAATGTGTGTACTTTTAATCCATTCGTCATTCCTCTCTCAAAGCAGATGAGTTAAGGAACCCTACACGAATTGAGTTGCTTATAATATGCTGAACTTGAATCAAAAACAAACTACTTAAGTTTCTGACAAGCTTCTCCAATCACAATTCCTTAATAAATGGTTCATAATGTGGCAGAATGGCTACTTGAAAAACATAGAACACAATCTCCATGGACTAAAAATTTCAGGAAGGATAATACACTTCCATAACTAATGGTCTACACTCTTCTATGCTCTTGCTCCTCCATGGCCATCCTAAATTACCTTGAGTCAAGTCTTGGTGGTGACCGTGGCACTACAACTCTGTCAACATCCACACTGGTCCTGACTTTTTGTCAATTATATACTATATTTTCCCTCATGTGGGGACTGGTTCGAGCTGATAGAAAGTGAACAGTAACTTGATGAATGTTTCAGTACCTTGTTGAATGTATTCCACAAAAGACTGAGGCAATTATGAAAGCTAAAAGAGGGCCCACAAGGTGTACCTAATAAAGTGGTCAGTGAGTGTAAGTGTCATGAGGTCATCCATCTTTAACCGTTTCAATATTGGTATGAACGTCTGCATGTGGAGCCTATAATTCAGTAAAAAAGTGGGTCAAACTTAGTGTCTGGAATGAGTCAGTTGAAACTGCCTTCATGCAACTACATTGAGGTAGTGCCAGAATTCGTGTAAAAAAACCCCAAAAAACATATGCCTCTAAAAGTCCCCTGTTCACTGGAGCAATGCAAACAAAGGAGCCGTTGAGAGGAAAAAGAGCCCCCAGGCTCTTTGTGAAAACTTGAAAAGCCCAAACATCTGCAGAGAAGATGCAGAACAAGTGTGAACCCAATGACTCAGATGAACTTCAAAAGCAGGACTTGGAATAGGCCCAGAATCCAGAGCCTTCAGCCAATCACAGACAAAGAGAGGAGAGGGGGACGGGGTGAGGTATGGGAAGTGGGGGTTGATCCGCTCTACACGTGAATACCAAACATTCCTCAGACTGGGTAGGATTTCTACAGCTCAAGACAACATTAGCTAAAGCCCATATAGCTGCAAGGATTGTTCCACTAAAGCTGTGGAATCACTCTATTCTTCTGGTCGCTGAGCCCAAATATCCATCAGAGGAGAAACCGATGTCATTTTCCCCCAAATTCTTATGGGTTACACACGTTCATAAATGGCCTCACGCTTCTTTAACATTCAGCGCCTGCAGCTGGCAAAACAATACCCAATTAATTTCAGGGGTGGCCATATTTTGCAGACTCAATGCTGAATACTAATTTTTAATAAAATAAAATAAAAAAATACTGCACCTATTCGTTTGGTAGTATCTTTACAGCATTTTCAGGAGTGTTCGTGTGGACGCAGTGTTACACAATTTGAAAAAAATAAAATAAAATTTTCAAAAAAACCCATGTTCATGTGGGCATGGCTTTACAGATAGAGTTTGTGCCTACCCGAAGAGCTACCTAGTATTTTATAATCAGCATGCCCTAATCACGCCACTGGCTGCTTACTCATCTTCAAACAGCAACCCACTCATCCATTCACATGCTCAAACACCCCTGAGGAATGAGGATTTACACCCTGCACTTTTGAAACCCCCGTTCTAATAAAATAACGATCCTTTAAGCAGAACACAAGCTTTAAAAACTATTTATTTTCAGTCCGTTTATGATCACTACATTGGCACAGGAGCTGGAATGTATAATAGCTGCATTTACAATCATTTAAGCAAGAGCTAATCGACAAACAGAATTTTAAACATGGCTTTGACTTTTATAAAGTGATTACAAACTTGAGTATTTCAACTCATGTAACCTATGCATGTACTGGTCCCATCTACAAGCCAGCAAAGCAGAAAACTCCATAATTACATCGTCTCACAGCAGAACAAACCCAGCCCAGTATATTAGCGTGGGAGTGACAGCAGCTATTCATAGACCTCCAGAAGGAACAGATCTTTCTCTCCAAAAGGCTCTGGAAGAGGCGTCGTGACTCCTGAGTGCATGTGAGACACGGGATCTGACTGCCGTATTCATCATGTGAGCTCAGAGGCGAAAGATTCAGCAATACATTTGAGACATTCAGATCCAAGCACAGACTCTAGAATCACGGCAGGAACCATGATTTAATCGGAAGACCTCACGCAAATTAACAAATGAGAGCCAGAAAACCAAATCCGAAGAGATCCGCAGCAACAAAATCATCTGCAAATTTCATTAGATATTTTAGACATTCACACGCTAAAAAAAAAAAAAAACAGATCTGCTACTTTATTAGAGTAGTGTATCCGGATTGAATCAGATATAGAACAAGAAGCGGCTGAGATCCAACTTGGCAAATTTTCTCACAGCCCTCCTTCATACACCACAAAACAATCACTTCAGATGTTTCTATTATCACCAAGCCACGTTCATCCGCCCCAAAGTGGCCAACACGCTTCGCTGGTGTTGACTCTAGCCAACAGTTTCTTAAGATTCACTAACATTAAAAAGAACACTCAATTTTTGGAAATGGAATAATTCTCAGATTAAGTGATTAAAGAGTCTTTAAAAAATGTTTCTGTTTAGAAGTTGACACTTCTATAGTATCACTGTGAACCAAAACTATGAGTTGTGACATTCTAAATTCAATAAATCTCTGTGAGGACATGCAATCATCATCATCATCATCATCATCATCATCATCATCATCAGTTGAGGTTCAGACAGTTTATTTATATAAATGTACACAAGTCTACATTTTGAAGCTAAATGTGTTATTTCAAAACCACTTCTCTAAAAATGTGCTGTTTATGAAAACAGTTTCTCCTGCACTCTCCAACCACTACACCACTGGAGCTCGACACTGGTCTATGGTTTTGAACCAGATTAATTTCATTAGAAGCAATATATATATATATACACACACACACACACACATCCGTAAAGGAAAGAGAGCAGTGGAAATGACCCTGTTCGGAAGATACTCGTAACTGCTTACATTCTAGCCTAAAAATCAATGAGCTTTGCACAAGATTAAAAACCAAGCTGGGAAACCACTACAAGTTCCACAACAACAAATCACAATCACATAAAGTTAAAAACATGGAGGAAAAACAAAACAAAAAACAACTAAATACCTTATGGGAGTAGTGTGGGTCCATGATACGGGCTAGTCCAAAGTCTCCGATCTTTAGCACCAAGTCCTCAGTGTTGACGAAGAGGTTGGCGGGCTTCAGGTCCCGATGAAGCACATTTGCAGAGTGGATATATTTGAGTCCACGGAGCAGCTGGTACATGAACAGCCGAGCGTGGTCCTCCGACAACAAGCCCTGCTCCAGAACTTTACAGAGGTCCGTGTCCATGTACTCCTGCACGATGTAGACAGAGTTGACCTCTGTCAGAGAGCTCACGTCCTCTGTAAGCTTCCTGCCACTGGGCCCCAGAGTTTCAAACACCTTCACGATGTTGTCGTGATCGAGCCTGCGGATGATTTTGATCTCACGCAGAGCATGCTTTACACTCTGTGGGTCGGTTAAGACGATCTTTTTCACAGCAACCCTCTTTTCACAATCTGTGTCAACGGCAGAAAAGACCAGGCCATTTCCACCATAGCCCAGTGGCTTCAGGTCCATGTACCGAGGGCCCAGATCGAAGCCATGAATGTTCATGAGGCTTTCAAATTTCTCTGCCATGGTGTGATTGGAAGAGTTCTATGTTTAAATGGATAAGCAGCCAATTAGCTCGAGCAAATTAAAAGATAAGAGACAAGCACCCAAACGGTTCCCTGACTGATCGTTACGGTGTGTTCTGGGATATGGATACATCACACAGACTCGCCCTCATCATGCCGCACCTCTAAGCTCTTTTTGTGGTTTAGTGGAAAAATTCTTTCTATGTTGGGATTAATGGAATGAATTTGAACGCCAATCAAAACTCTGGATAAAAACAAAATAATAAAGCCTCAAACTATAAAATCATCATCGTCACAGTGCAGAATTTTTCAGTGTTTGACTGGCCCTGAGCAGCAGCATGTTAACGGTCCAAGTAAATGGTGGTAAATTTACTTTTTTCTGGCTTCCTGCTTAAAAGACCTGATATTGGAGTTTCAAAATGATGATCTCAGTGAGAGAGTTCCTTCTCAGTGATCAGGCGGCTCAAGCTCACCGCAATCGCAATCAAAACTATCCTCCATTTTACACCAGGGTCCCCTGCAACACAAAAAAAAAAAAAAAAGCAACAATCGATTAGAACTGAGCACTAGAGTCAGAGCAGATTCCCTTTCTTTGTTATTCTCAGCACATTTTGTTTGCAAATACTCTGAAAGTGCATGCATGAAATTAAAAACTCTGATTTTTAAATAGAATTCCCCCAAAACAACAACAAAGACTTCATATGTATCTGCACCATGCATCCCAATCTTATGTACTTCACATTAAACCAAAGAATAAAAATAAAAGTGTATCCAAACCATCCAATTTTCTAATCCATATCACTATTTCTGAAACACTCAATGCTTGGATTCAAAATGTAAAAAAAAAAAAAAGTAAATTATATTGGTCAGCGTGACAACCAATTATACAGATTCTATTTCAAGTAGATTTTCCTGCTGTGACTGGCCTTAAATAAACGACCAACGTGTTCTATTTACAGCAAGTCGACAAGAAAATCAACATCACATATTATTTGAGAATCCTCCAAGATGATCAACAGCTCGTAACCAGGCAACCAGTGATTATAGAGGACGCAGTGAGTCTCAGAATGGGCACATTACTGCTGGGCACTTTAAAAACATAACAAAAACATAAAAGCATTTAATTAATTAATTTATTTATTCTCCAACCCGCTTATTCCCTCTCAGAGTCACAGGGCTCTGCTGGTGCCTATCTCCAGCAAACACTAGACGAGAGGCGGGGGTACACCCTGACAGGTCGCTAGTCCATCGCAGGCATTTATTTTACAAGTCACTAAAAACGTTCCTACTTTAAGTGTAGAATATATGAGCTTGAAGCTAAAAATTTATCACATGCACGTTCCAATTACACTGATTACCCTTCAGATTTTCAAAAGCGTAATTTGAGTCTTTTTTTCTTCTTCTGCATCTAATCCCACAAGGGGAGATGTCTGTATGTCCTCATGTAGCCATTATTTTTTAAAACAAGGATTACGCTGTTTGCCACACGTATATACCTCATTGTTTTTTTTTTTTGTAGTGGCAATGGTGTGAAATTATGACAAAGGGGACACTGGGGTTCCCAGGACAGCCAAGAGACACAACCTATTCAATGATTTTGATGGTAATTGGTATTGTGAGATGCCTGAAACAAGATCACAGGTTGGCATCCGAAACAGATGGCGGAGCCTCCTCAGCTGGCTTCTCTAGGTGTAGCTAGGAGCGGTAGCTCTACTCCAAGTTCCTGTTGAGCGACTAAAAAGAAGAGTACCACAAAGAAGAATCAGCAAAACCACCCCAAAACAGGTGCCAAACTAAAGGATCATATTCAGAAAGACTGAGTGTAACATTTACACTCAATAAGCTTCCACAAAGTATTCAGAAATGGCTGTGCCTACTGATATAGAAGTGATTTTGTCTTGTTTCTCAACTTTTTTCACTTTAGTATTGGGAACAGTGTCTAGACATCTGAGGAAAGTATGTTACTTTAGTTGTAATATGAACTTTAGATGCATCATAAAAAGAGGTAAACTTAGCACTGCAAAAAAAAAAAAAAAAAACTTTCCAGAACCACTATGTATTTGGCAGCACCCGTCTGACTGCAGAGCTCCTGTGCTGGGGCTACTTGTGAATGGAAAAGTAGGACGGGTGGTTATTAAGGTAAGCAGAACTCACAGACATAATTCACATGGGACTGTTCAAACTCTCTTTTGAAAAAAGGTGTAGAGGTACAAGGTGTTTAAAATATAATTTATATTGAAGAACTCTTATATTGAAGAACTCATCTTCTCCTTTTTGCACTGTTGCACATACATTTACACTGTTAAAGATTACGTATTTTGTATTATATTGTTTACATATTTTTAATATATTTATATTCTGTCTTTTTGCACCTTGACAATCAGTGTGGACAGCAAAGTAAGAATTTCATTCTACAGGGAAACTTGCTTTCCTCACTGTATATATGACAATAAACACTTTGAATCCTTAATGAAAACAAAACACATGCCTCACACACACACAAATCAGAAAGAATTAAGATATTTTTAAAAATCTACCAATACTATTACTCTGCGTTACCATCCATATTGTATGCAGATATTAATAATCATAATGCCATTTAAATAAATTAAGAAATACGCTAGGAGAAAGGAACACTTCACTTGATTGACAGATTCACCCCTCATTGCTCATAGATATAACGAGACGTTTTGGTTATTATATGTGAAACTTTATTTTAACATTTTGTTCAAACACAAACTGCATTATGACTCAACTATAAATGCCTTCAACAACGAAAACATCCCAGACACTGGAAATGTTTAAGGTCCTTTTGCTACATCTTGTTTGTTTACAAGTAGTTCTATGTTCCTGCTTTCTCCTCCTTCTCTTATTCAAATGTAATACTGGGTTATAGTGGATTGAGTATGGTGACACATATCCATTGTGTACTATTCTTGAGTTACCTTCTGTCTTGTCTTTCGATATGTTTTCACACCCTGCACTTATTTATTGTTTTGAAACCACCACAATGGCACCATCCACGTTTGAGCTTAAAAATACATCCTCTTGTGCTCCTCACATAATCTGCAAACCCACCAACACCAGGTGAACGAACAAGTACCACAAACAAAGTCCAGTTCTCTCTGAATGTTGTGTTTGGATGTTTACGCAGCTTTTGATAACCCTCCGGGGTAGCGTTTCCTGCCTAATGACATCACAACAGAATCTGACGTCATGGTTTCCTGTTTCTCTCCTTCACATTGTAAAAAACCTCACTTCTCGTAACAGACAAGTAATGTGTTTTACTGGGCCCCAGTCTGACACAAGGGTTGGGGTGATCCGAACACGTTGCAGCGGTGTATGAGGGAAATGATGGCCGACCAGCTGCCAACCATTTTGTTACCAACAGAAGTAACCCAGCAATTACAAAACCAGGCCTCTGGTGATAATACAAGTCACATAATGACAAAGACACGGTAACACCTATTCAACAACACACAAATCCACCCTGTGTTTATTTTAAACCCTGCCTTTAATATCAACACCGCTTACATCGGAGAGCCAAGAAGTAAATAAATTAGGATAACTAAACATTTTACTTATGAAAAGCAATGCTGGCGATTTCAACTTAACAAATACAGAAAAATAGACAAGATTATTAATTGATTGTTTATGCAGAAATGAAGCGACGGTTAATAAAATCATTTCAGCGTCAGGCTGCTAATGTTACAAACTAAACGGTAGAAAGCGGCTCCACTCTAAAACGGCAACAAATTACGTGACATGAATAAAATGCTAAACCGGGGAAACAATCTGATATCTTGAATATCAATGAACAAAACATAGCAAGCGTTTAACAGTATTTCGCCGGTGTTTAAAGGGTGCGTCGACGCATTACCTGAACAAAGACGGTTATTGTATGTGGCTAGCCTCCTCACAGCACTTTTGCCGTAAAGAGACATTCAAACACGTTTAAATGGTCATATTGTCGTACACCAAAGTAACACGCATATAAAACAGGTACTCACTTTTCTCGATGGTGACATTTATAACTTAATCCTAACCGTTTCGGGTCAGGTTTGTAAGCGCTATCAAAGCGCTGCTTCGCTCGCGGACTGCTGGGAGTGAAGATCAGGCTCCTCCTCTCATTGAGCCTCTCTGCGCGGATAAGCTCAGCCACGCATGCGCAATGATGCGCTTCTATTTCTGTTCACGTGACTGGCTTTGTCGTGGGCTTTTTTTAACACGATGTGTAAATAAAGTACTGAAGAAATTTCAATGTACACGTCTCCTGTCATTCCATTAAGGAATCAAAATTCGTCAGAAATTCCACAGTTCTTTGTGCTTTGAAGTTAAAATAGTAATCAATTAAATGTAAATATTTTATTGTTACACATAAAATATCAAATGTATTTTAATTTCTAATTTATCTTTAAATAATGATGGTAGGCATTTCAAGGTCTTATATTTATTGATGGATGGATGTTTAGCTAAGAAAAATAATGTACTTAAGCAATTTACAAACTACACTGAGGGCTCTGTCATAGGAAATATTTAATAGTAGATTTAATAACAAAAAAATAAAAGTACATGTAATAGCTGTACATTTTAGTATCTGGATAAAAGTATAGACAATAATAAAAAATATTTAATGTAGATTAGAATAGTTATGTTATTATTATAATTTTTTTAATGTATTTCTCAAAAATGCAGATTATTAAGTTTAATTTATTGATTTACACACGAAATATTTTTATATTTATAAATGAATACTTAATAAATGAATAAATGTGCTGGAATCAAAAGGTGCAAGTTCCAATAGACTCCTCAAGTTAAAGTGCTCAAGTTCACAACAAATTATAATTGTGTGACATTAATAGAACAAGTTGTGAGGTGTTAGGACTGTGGAGATTAAACGGAAACCTGTCCACTACCTTAAATATGCCTTTGATTATCCTTGCCTTAGCCCTGATAGTTAGCACAAATATTTCTAAGGTTCAATTACAAATAAAGCAAAAACTGCCTCTGAAAAAATCTGCCACATACATACATTTTACATACATTTAAGGTTCAATGTAGTATATAAATACTTGTGTACAGAGAAAATAATACCACACTTGGTTGGCTTGCTATGAGGGCTGTAAAGTTGCTCATTTTAACAAGGGGAGTCTATGTGATTGGAAGCAGCCTCTTGTGGGCAGTCGATGGATTACAGCTCATCAGCGTCACAGACGAGAGCTTGTGCTTGGTCAGACTGGAGATGTTGAATTCACGTTCTATCCTCACGGTGTTTAACCTCTATCACCAGAAGGGGGCAGACTGCTTCAGATCACAATGTTCCCATCAATCAGAACTAAAAGCCACCGTAAGAAGATGTGATGTAATAACTGGGATGCACCATGAACTGTTGTAGTTGTACGAGCTCAAAGCATAGGCTGTGCTTTCGTGAGCACATTCTGTTTTGTCCCACATTTAAAACATTCATCTCCCTAAACTGCTTCTTATTTACAAATAATTATGATGAATAGCTCATGCATGAGATACATCGAAGCAAACTCACACGTGTCTCGCTCAGACGTTCTCCCTCTGTCTCCTGTACTCCAGAATGTGTTTACGATGACATTATCTGAGACTCTTCATCCAAGCAGAGGTTTGATTGCTGGATACGTAGCAATGCAGGGAATGTCCCTGCACAGGAGCTCTTTAATAGCCATCTCTGTAAAACCCAGACTGAACACCTCAAGCAGGAACAGAGCGAGTGGGACGGAGTGTTCCTAGCCAGCGCTGAATGAATGAATGGATGGATGGATGGATGCAGCATAGCAGCATCAGCAGCAGAGGCATGTGAATCTCCATGTGCTCTCTCTCTCTCTCTCTCTCTCTCTCTCTCTCTCTCTCTCTCTCCCTCCCCCCTCCCTCCCTCCCTCCCTCTCTCTCTCTCTCTCTCTCTCTCTCTCTCTCTCTCTCTCTCTCTCTGAGCCTGACTCGTACAAAATGCACTGCTATAAAAGTCTACTTCATTAAAAGTTTGGGCACCCCTGTAAATGTTCATAATTTTCCTTTGTTAATAGTTGATTGTCTGGATAAGAAACGTCAGTTAAAAATATCATATAAGAGACAAACACTGATTTTTGAGAAGTGATATTAAGTTTTTTTGATTTATGGAAAGTGTGCAAGAATTAGTGAAACTAAGGCATGTGCATAAATTTAGGAATCCAAAATACAGGGGTTGGACTGACGACCTGTCCAGGTTGTACCCCTGCCTTTCGCCCAATGTGCGCTGGAGATGACAGGGCTCTACACAAAATGACTTCTGTGCAAATGCTGGAAAAACGGAAAGTTTCCTCATCATAAAAATGAAAGTTGACCCGCTGACCTGGCATCAGTAGACATAATGTGAATATATTGTCAATATAATCCTGAAGTGAAGACACAATTTCCCATTAGGTTCAAGAGATATTAAAGCAGATCCGAAACCCAGGTGTTGATTAGTTTGTGGATCGTGATGCGAATCTAATTTAGGGTTGAAATATTTCATACACTAACACGATATCCTGAAAATATCCCATCAGAATGTTGCATAACACTGAGACGTGCAGAGCTGCCCTCGATATACAGCTCTGCTCTTATTAAAATTGAATGAGGATAGCGTTTCACTCAGACCTGTTTTACACCAGAGCTCTGATAGGTCAGCCAGACTAAAGCCCTTTAGATCCAGCCACGCAGTGCACCTCGAACGCACAGATGGATTTGAATGAGATTAAAAATATACGCACGCTGAACAGTGATGTGCTAATCTGGACTTTGCTGCTGTATGTGTGGAAGGAGATCAGTAGGTGTTGTGTAACAGCTGAGGTGTGCCGTCAAACACTGAGGTTTATGACCCTCCGTGTCATCGGTGTCTACAACAAACGCACGATTGTTCATAATCCACTTCCACGTGTAAACATTATTGACACCCTTTGAATCCCAAGGGGTCCTTTCAAACCCCACCTCTGTGTCTCATCACCTCAATGACATCCAGATCTTTTAAAATATGTCAATAAAAAACAATGTATATGTTATTTAAAAAGGGTATTAGTTTTTGAATGTTATGGATTGTGCAAAATTACCACTTCCCAAATGAATTTTTTTTTTTCTCAAAAGAATCATGAAGATATGTGTATTGCTACATTCCTTTTCTGGGAGCTCAAACGTTACGATCCTCCTTACCTCCATAGCTCCACCCACTAACCAATCAGTTTAGAGAAATTGAGAGCGAGACAGAGCATTTATCTTGAAATTATTTGTTTTAAACATGATATCTTAATCTTCAGTACAATACTGTATCTTCTTCTGTAAAAACTCATTACTACTAATCTGCTTTAGGGGCATTTAGAGAAGGTTTTTAAATACAGTTAAAAATTGCTTTGATTGCATTTTGGTCGTACAAAATTAAATGCATTATAAAGCATTTTTTTCATCCGTTAAAAATTAAGCATTTTTGTTTACTTTGTTTCCTCCTCCCTCCTCATGATGGTGCCACACTTTTTAGCAGTGGGGCAGCTCTTTATCTGATTAATTAGAGGGCAGAGGAGCTCTTACCTGATTGGTTTGTGGGTGGGAGAGCTCTTAACCATATTGGCTGGTGGGCGGGTCTATGGAGGTAAGGAGGATCAGACATTTTTTATTAATTCATTTTGAAGCGTTCTGAGCTTTGCTTTGTTGTCGTCTCTTTCAAACCTCTATTTAAACTCTTTCGAATCTCCATGCAAGCTCAGATGTCACATGTTATTATGGATAATGAAAAGAGGACGAGAGATGTCAAGGAGGAGATAAACTGATGCTCTTCTGCTAGAACCTTTCACATCACCATCTATATGTAGCATATTCTTGATCCATATAGCAGTTTTGAGCATTCGACAGATTTGACAGTGGAAATAATCATTGAACTGAAGCATGGCATTATGAATCAGAACCAAATTGATTTGAGAAATTGGCAGCAGCTCCCAGCACTGGACAATTCCCTTTGAAACACAACATACAGGACCAATAATTGCATAAAGTAATGGCATTAAATTAGTTGTGCTATAACAGCCCTAATAATATTGTTTGTGTCCTAACAGTAAACAGAGTGGAACACAACAAGGAGAGCCCAGAGAGGCCGTGGGAGGCTCAGCGGAGCGTTATAATGGGCTCACTGGATTATGTAAAGCATATATCATGGAACATTCCTCCGCAGCTTTATTGTTTTGATCAGTGTTTTCTCCACGATTGCGTTGGGTGACGGTGTCAGTCATCCTGAGCTTATGTAACTGATACGGGTGGTCTATACTGGAAGCTAGCAGCTGAAATAAACTTGCACAATTATCTCAGGTTCAGGGCGAGCACTGAGCCGATGCACTCTGTGGTCTTTGTGGTCATAAAAAGACTGTTGAGTTGCAACTGCTGCAGCGCTTTCTCAAGCTCATGCTAACAGTAGTTTGTTTTACCCACAAAGAGAAAAAACAAATGCTATTTTAGGGTGTCTTTCAAAGCTCTCAAGGTCTCTTAATTACTTAAGGTATATTAAGTACGTAAAGATTTTGAAGGCAATGCGAAATGTGACAAGATCATGGACGAGTATAGCTGTAAAAAAGGAGATGTTTAAAATGATTAAAGCCAGAAATTGAGCTGATGGGAGATTCGAAAACAGACTGGTTATCTAGAGTTACGCCAGTGAAACTAATTTCAGAAATAATGTGTTTACAACCAAAAGGAAAACCATCAGTTTGAGAAAATGCTAGAACAGCAAACTTTGAGCTATAACTACAAAACACTCAACAAGAGAAGGAGGTGAAATCGAGAGTATATCCAGCATGAGGTTTGAATCACGGTTTATCATTATTAAACAATAAAAGATCCAGAACTCAGAAGACTCTCCACTGGCTCCCTACTGCAGCCTGTGTTAAGATTAAAACATTGATGCTCAAGCACAAAACAGTCACAGAATCAGCACAAGCTCTTGCAGTCTTACTCTTGTTCTTGCATTCAAAAAATGAACAGCATCTGATGGTTCCATCTCGGTAAATCTATTGCCAAAACGTTCTTAATAACTGTTGCTTAAAAAATCTCCCGGCGCTAATTTGAAAAACAGACAACCAAAAAAAACAACTAAAACCTCCTTTTGATGAGCACTTAAATGCTTGAAAAAATTCTTCTGTAAATAGCTGAAACTTAATGACCATATCCCCCCACAAGAGGGCAGCACTAACGTTTGTGAACTCAGAGCATGTAACAGTGTAAAGAGGAAGACATCCCTTTTAGTGAGAGAGTCCAGAAAAAGACCTTGTTTTATTTATCTCAATAAAAGTTTACAGTTTAATATAGTTTGTTGCTCTTGTACATGTGGTGATGTGGTGACCTCCCAGTAACACAGAGATATAAATCATGGCATTTTTGTATCGCAATATAATGTGCCAGGATCTATTATTAGTTCCTTATGGATGAGCCAACCCTGCCTTCTGCCATTTGATCGTTAGAGGGAAAAGTGAGCTGTAAACATGGCAATAAGCAGGAGTCTGCACATGCTCACAAGTAATCTCATAAGTCTTGACTTTTTTTAATCACAAAATAAAACATAATGAACTTTGTCTACTGAATAGATAACTATAGTTGTTATCAAAGTTGTAAAAATAGCAAAGTAGCAGAGGAGTTTATGTGTAAAGTTTGGCTGAATAGTTACTCAAGGCATAGTTCTATACTGCAATCATCCACCAGGGGGACAAAAGATGCGACTGGCACAAACCGACAAACACTTTTTTTTTCTGGAGATTAACGATGGTGGAAAGTTTTGATTGGGAAAACTGAAGTGCAGCTTTCATTAGTGTTCGATATCCCCTAGGGGCCCTAGAACTAGACCTTTTAACCAAGCTTCTGTCTAGCGGGGTGCTTTATCCATCTGTATGTTTATGTTGTGTGTATGCTGTTTGTTCCGCACCCTGGACTACCGTGAAGCAGCGTTTGCTAAATAAACATCAAAATTGAGTTGAATTAAAAGTTTGGATGAGGAAGTCTGTGACGAGAGGTTCGTCCAAGAGGTGTATATCCAAGAGCTATCAATGTGCTCCATGATACTGGGACCCTTCCCAACATGTCACCATCCATCATTAGCAAACAGGAACATGAGAGAAGGACACCTGAATAACTCCTGAATGTTACCCAGTAAAATTTCAACGTCAGAAAGACATCTATCTACTGACCTGTTGTTACAGAAGGTCATTTTGATGTTTTTCTCTGAGCTCAGTTGTCTAGAGATCACAAACAATGTAGAAGTCAGGTGTGAACAGATACAGTCCACTCCTAAAAGCAATGGTTTAATGCAATGCCGCGGACAACTTCCATGAGGGTAAACCATCACGCTGATCGACAAACAGTCTCCACACAAACATACAGCTGTCAATTAAAGCACATTTCCTCCAGTTCAATCTCCAGATACTCACCATGACTGAATCCAGCCAAAAACCCCAGGGAATCCATTTTACAGTCAGTAATCCATGTGAGAAGAAAGAAAAACTCTCCAAAGATAGGTCTCCAGTGAAGGACGCAGGTTGTCCAAGTGTCAGTGGGGGTTTGGAGGAACTCTCATCTGCTTCTGGACTCAGGCTCCATAGTGGGCTGTTATAGGCTGAGTGAGAAGGGGGCGGGGCTCCTCTCTGTATGCTTCTGTCAGTCAGCGCCTACTGGAGTACTATTACAGGTCACCTCTCTCTTGCAAACTACTCTCCTGGCCCTTCAATCTCTGCCTTCTCTCCTCTACGCAACATGAACGTGTCAAACACTCTAGAAATAAATGTGAAAGCCCATCGTTTCCTTTTCTTGTTGGCTCAGTTGGTAGAGCATTGCGCTAACAACGCAAAGCTTGTGGGTTCTAATCCCAGGGAAAGCAAGAACTGACAGAAAAAAAAATATGTTCATTCAAATGTAAGTCGCTTTGGATAAAAGCGTCTGCCAAATGCATAAATGTAAATGTAAATGTAAATGTGACCTATAGCTTCCTTCAACAGTTGGGCACTTGCACAAGCTGCAAGAACTACTTGATGCATTTCAGTGAGAAAAGACAAATTGAAGGACTTTGGGGTACAAAACCTCAAAATTTAATCCAGCATGTCATAATTTGTGAATGTGTGTGACTGCCCAAATGAGAAAGGCCTTTTTCCACAGGTGACAACATCCAGGATCAACCTTCACCCACCATCTCAACAGCCCAGTCTCTCCAGACTCTTGTGAACTGGGCTAACAAGAGGATAAGCCAATCACAGTATCCATCACTTAAAACCAGTCTCTCTTAGGGACTGTGCAGGTTTTGTAGGATTGTGGGAAGAGAAGGGCAAGTTCCCTTTGACATGATTGTTCCTTACACAAATCCTTAATCCAGGAGAACAGGGACAACTCTTGAGGTAGTGGTCGATGAGGTTCTTTATCTTCTCTGTTGGTAAAGCAGCACATTCTTCCTTGAAGAAGCCTCCAGCTCTTGTAAATTCTTGCATGAACGGCACGTTTGAGTTCTCCCCAGAGTGGATCAATGATAATGAGGTCAGGAGATTGAGATCCACTCCAGAACCTTAACTTTGTTCTGGTGAAATCAACCACAATTGAACTTGTCCAGTAACGTCCCATGAGCAGCTTCCGGCTGATGATGCACATTTTCCTCCAGGATCCTCTGTGAACATGCTGCAGTGTTTGTTGGTTTCACCAGAATCCCTCACTCTCCACTTTTTCATCAGAGTTTGAACACTGCTGATCGGCATTCCCATTTCCTTGGAGATCTTTTCATATTCTTTTGACTTTACAGTTCTGCTACCTTTTCCCGTAGATCCTTTCATGCTCTTTTGCTTTCCCCATTGTTCAGAATGCAGAAATGTATGAGCACAACTGTACAAATCTAGACAACAAGGCAGAAAAAAGTGCTTCTTTGGTTTTTCACAGTACTGAACAATTATTTAGAAATGTTGGAGTGGCTTTTAGATGAAGCTCATCAAGGCGGCAAGAAGACAAGCTCACAGACCCACCGCCAATAATTTATTTTGAAAGCTGGTAAGTGAGCATCAGTTGGTGCAACACATGCATTCGTGTCTCGCGGCATGAACGGAATGGACAGATAAATAGATGGATGATTAGCGAGTGCTAGAGAGAAATAGAGACTGATATCTGTAAGAAGATGCCCCCCCACCACCCCACCAAATAAACATGCGCCCCGTAACTCAAGAGCACACAAGCATTTCTCTCATATAAACATCCAAACATGGCAGACGTTCAGAGCCCCCTGAACATTCAGCTCCTTCCTCAAATAAACAACAGCAACATCTTCTGATCGGATCGTCTGCGACTTTATATTGATTATCACACATTTCAGTCTTTGTCTCTGCTGCTCATCAAATAGTTTCCATGATCAGGAAGCGTAGGTGTTGAAAAAAACAGTTGGTGGTGCTTCAGTGAGTTTTTGACCTCATTATAAAATATGAAAGACGTGCGTAAAGGAAGTTGATTCCTGGGAAACTATCAATCAGCCAAAGTCTGAGTCTGGGATGTGTGATTGATTATCAGCCGCAGCAAGCTTTGTGAGATTGACCTGAACCCTGGATCTGTGTGAGCTTGAGACTTGGTCTGGGAGATAGAAAACTCAACATCTTTGCAGTTTAAGATTTATGGATGCTTGTTATCTTAAAGAAGCTTTGGAATCACTCGTACGGATGGCAGTAAGACACCGATGCAGAGTATACTCTAAACTCATGCCATCGGGGTCCTGAAAGGGCATCCTATTTATGATGCTAATGCATAACAGTCACATGAAGCGCTAACTCGACCTCTCACCGCACCCAACCAGCAAAAAAGTTAACAAATGATGAACAAATTATATGATTTTGTTTCAGAAATGATTCTGTTATTTATTACACAAATTCTGACAAGTTTAGTTTCATGAACTAATCAACAGAAGAACGTCAGCTGACGTGGTTTGTTCCCGTAATCAAGGTATTGTTCAACAGGACATTGATGTGATTGACTGCAAGGGAATGTTAAGGTTCCTAATGTAACCCAGAGCCTGTGGCACAGTCTTCAGATAGTGACTTAAATTGGGGAAAGACAGTCAGAGCTTGCAGCTCTTCGAATCGATACTAACCCACTAAGACCGATATTTAGGCACATTGTTTTCTAAAAGAACAATTGTTTAGAATGTTTATGTCTCTTGAAATCCTTGTACACATGCACATATCGCTGATCAATTTATTCCCATTTTTAATGTTTCATAAAAGATAGCATAAAAGCAAGTTCACACAGTTCTCTGAAACTCAAGACTCAAAGATTTAGTGAAGAATAAACAGATGGTTTGCAATATTTGTAAGAACATTGTACATTAAATAAAAAATGTATTGTTTATATGTCCATTACTGGAATAAGTATATGTGTTCCTTTGCCAAGACATACGAACTGGTCTAACACGGGTTCTTTTCGGGCATTCTGGGAATTGAAATATGGAATGCAAGTATAATAGCCATCAAAAAAAGGGAAATGTCAACGAGAATAAACGATAAATTCTTTAAACCTTGTGACAACCGTAAGAAATTACTTGAGAACCTTGTTGATGCTAATTTCCTTGTGTTCTGTTGACTTTCATGAATCACCACTAACACAGTCGTCTTATCAGAATTGTGAACAATGTAAGCAATGACCCAATTGTCACACCATATGAATCTCAGCAGAAATCTTTTCTACGCATTTGGTACGATTTTATTCTATCTACTCTAGAGGAACAACATTTGTACATATTTTCTTTAAAAACATTATTTTGTGTGTTATTTGACAAACCACCCATACAGAGATATTTTGTGTGGCTCCCCATCCTGTAACGGGGGTTAAGGGGAGTTCACCTGGTTATTATAATGTCATTAGTCACATGTGAGGGGTAAAAACTCAATCTGGGTCACATTTACCTTCAGAGCTCCAGTAGGCCAACAGAAACAGATCTGCTCTGAGAGGTGGATTGTCTCTGGAAGAAATGCTAGGAACGACGGGCAGTGAATTCTCTGAATGAATAGTTGGCTCCGTCCTCGGCTGCATGATGTAACGCGGCTCTAGTGCTCGTCTTGCCTGGGGACAGACACTGCTGTCATAACATGTCCTTGTGTGTGATGGTGTGTAACGCTGTGCTGCAGACAAGTGCAAGTTGGGATACAGGCGAATCTGGGTCTTATGTGATGTAACCAGATTTGCGTTCACTGCCCATGCAACAGGATTCAAAGAAGGGGATAGAAGTCCAGCTCCTTCAGCTCTTGGCCAATTCACTTGGAGAGACAGAGATAGAAGTTCCCTTCAGATGGTCACGGTTGCAGACAAACCAACCATGTGACCATCAGCTTGAGCGGTTTATTCGCTGTTGAGGGAGGTTTGAGTGATGCTTTACGTTTAGGGGACAAATGCAAAAAACAAAAGCAGAAACTGACTTGAAATATCTGATGTTGACTAATCAATTTAGTCTAATTTCTTTATTTCACACATTTGTATCCGACTCAACTATGGCTAGACAGCCAGATTTGGCACAAACTAAAAAAACGAGTTCCAGTTTGTGACTGGACCAGGTTGGAAGCCCATGATGAGCGCAGCCAAGTAAATACCTTATGCTACTGTTCAAACCCTCTTAAAGTGCTCTCAATAGGAACTCAGATCTGGAAACCCCACCCCTGTGAAATCCACCATTATTCCCACATGCAGTAGAGCAGATTATCAAGGGCACTAAGAGATGTTTCGTGTTGCATCCTAGTTTCCTCACTGAAAACAGAATTAAACACAGCTGTGTCCCAAACCATGTTCTGCTCCTTCGAAGGTTGGATTTGAAGGATTATGGTAAATCAAAGGGTCAAATGCATTCTCCTTTTTTGGAGGAAAACAGAAAAAAGTTTCCCCAGAGGAAGTGTCACATATCCAAAGATGCTTGTTTTTTTAACAGAAACAAAGCAAATCAGTGAGCAATGCAACATTTTTATTGCAGCTCAATTGACTCTTTAAATCTTAAAAACATGACGTTAATAGCAATAACGTGCATAGCCACCTGAATGAGATGTGATGGATGCTAACTGTTGGTTCTGTGTCATGTTGGTGTTCCGAAAGATTCAGAACCTGGATTGGGACACAGCTAAGATCATCATGACTGAAGGGGGTGGGATCAGCAGCAGCTGATGGGGTGTTTTGAACAAAGCCTTTGCTTCGATTCTTGTCGTCAAGGGGAAATAGTTCTTTCTCAGAAATGAAACGCAAGAAAACAATTGTTCATATCAGTTTGCATCCTGCCGAATTCTGGCTAGTCAACCAACCTTTGTATAACGCAACACAAAACAGCAATGAATAACAGGCCATGACCAGACCATGTTTGCATTCCAGGTAAAGGTCACGACTGGCCCAATTCACAATTAGGTCAATAAGATGATGTCTGTGTGCTGCATTAAAAATCAGACTCAGGCCACATCTGGCCCAGAGAGATGACAGAATTTCCAGGCAAACACCTAATGTTTGCTGACTCTGCAGTGACTGCAAATCGTATTAATGAATAAAAAAATGTACCTTTTGTTTTAAAGTCTGCTCTTTCTATCAAGAGAATTTCACCCATTTCTTAGTTAAAAACGGTTCTTGCACCAGTACCATGGCAACCGTACCAATGCGCTCGCTGCTGGAACAGTTACATAATGATTCTCTCAGTTTATCACGGGCTCTGATCTTTCCCCAAACTGCTTGCTCTGTCCAGCACTGATCTTTTAGACCCATTTTATTGCCAATCTAACCAGATGCTCAGGGCAGGGCAATAAAACTCAAGGAAGACTCATCGCACAGAGAGGTTTCCAGCCTCAATACCTTCATTCCAAATTCCATCCGTCTGGTTTCATTTCTCAGATGGTGTACAAATATATGGATCACCACCCCATGGCATTGCAGAGGAACGCAGCTCCACCCTCCACTTCCTCCATGAAATGCCAGACTTCTGTGATTAGCTGTAAGGATATTTGCTCCTCAAATCATTAGAAGCCGTCAAAAAGAATGAAAGCCTACCCAACAGACTGTCAAACTAGAGCCTTCCCTATGTTAACATGCCCAGGAAATCAGTTAGCCTTTCCTAGCAACCAGATTGATTACCCTAGCAACAATATAACCAGATCTATGTCTTAGCTAAAGAAACACACTGGTTGGTTTATATCACTCATAGTGACAAGCAGGATTCTAAATTACATCATTGAACACACCATAGCAACCCAACAGTTACCCTAACAACCACATCCAGAGATCTGTATCTCAGGTGCTGAAAACCTAAGATCACTCATACTGGAGAGAAATGTCAGGTTTCGAAACTTTTAGCGATATCACACGTAACTCTTTCTGACTTCTTCTGGGAATATTTGTGTTCAGTTCATTAGACGCAAGTTTTTGGACCAGGCTTCCTGGAGAGAACCTATGGATGGATGTGGAGAACATTCAAACTCCATTTGAGAAAGGGCCAGTAACCTTCTAACCAATGAACACCAGGGCGGCGCCCTGCTCCACTGTTGCCTCCTGGTCTAATAACAAACATTTCGTTCCTAGACTCAGATTAGATTATACAGCAAACAATTAAAACAAGACGTAATGATAATTGATTTGTGATCAAACACTTGGAGCCTCGTTAGCGAACAGACAACCGAAATCCTCTGAACACTCTCAAGTGATCGTCTTGCTTTAGTTTAACCAGAAGAGGTTGCCTCTGTCTCCCTCTAAACATGGCTGTCACGTCTGTCTGGCATCCATTAAAGGAATGCTTCACTGCCCGGAACAATATGTAACTGGGTCGTAGCCGAGTGTTTAGAGCCATCTGTGGATCAATGACTTCATGGATCCGCATTCGTTTCAATACATTAACCAGGATAAACGAGCAGAAGTGGATGCGATCAGTGGGTTGCATAAGGTCATGCTTCCACTTTCACACCTTTCATCACTCTTCCACACATTTGCTCCTTGAACAGAGAAGGTGGGGAAGTTATCCTTGACCTCTGACACGGGAGCTTATTAAACTCCTGCAGTCAGTTCGAATGTGGAGTTGATTGATAAGAAAAGCCCCAGGTGTTGTCTGGGATGCATGTAATATAATGACAGAAAGTTTTTGAAAGACAAAGCATTTCCTGTTGAGTGATCTGAACATGACTGATGGATTTCATAACTGCAGCTCAGGACCTAAACTCTTTCTTTCTCTTTAGATGATGGCGATGGAGCTTATACGATCACAGTCAAAAATCAACTGATCAATGATCGACGGAACTAGACGGCTAACGACAGCTTGCTTGTGATGTGGGTTTGGGAAAGTGCTGTTCAAAACTATTTTTTACAAATGTGCCCATTAATCAACATCTCAAGCATTTTCTGAAGCCGAGATATAGATCTGCAGATCATTCTGAAGTTCCTGGAGGAGCATCTGAAAAACCCGCACTCGGATATTGTGCTTGGAAAGTGACTTGCAGTTTTGCTCCTAGTGATTTGAGGCTGAACGCTGTGATGTAAGAGTCTGTATCAGATACAGAATCCTTGGAAGTGTTTATGCAACAACATGCAACACTTTCCCCTGATTCACACCGATCCTAATCACCCGACAGCAGTGAACCTTCTTCAGTTTAGCTCTTTTTCAGCAACACTGTCTACAATAAGTTGCATAACATTTGTTAATCTTCACTTAACTTTACTAGGTGTGATGTCATTATTCGAATCTGTATTCTAGGAAACTGTCGAAAGGTTATTGATCCGTTGTTTGATAGCATTGATCATTTTATTGCTTGGCTTGACGTTTACAGAGGCACACTGCCGACTAGACTTCTGACTTACAATAGACACATAATCCAAGATTGTTTCAAAAGGCTTATGGAAATCTAAGAGTTACTCGGTGAATCTGCTGGTTTATACGGTTTATAAAGAGACTGTCGGAAAGAGATACAAGTGAAGCCATGATTTTTCTTTACATTTTTCACTCTTCCTGAAATGTTGAATACACATGCATGCAGTTCTATTGTGAAATTGAGATTTAGTTTATTGGAATAAAAAACATCCTACACAGCGACCTATTCACCATTTGATTAACAACCCCAGCTTCTTTCTTTCATTACATTACAAAAAAATTCCACAAGAAAAAATCCTGAAATTCCAAAAAAAAAAAAAAAGTTTTATGTTTAAATTGTTGAGACAAAATAAAAAGAAATCATAAATCCCCTCTTCCAAACTTTCTACACTGTTCCAGGCACTTTTTGTTCCATTGTACTTTTCTGTGCCAAAACACAAGCCAACTCACAGGTCTTATTCTTCCAGAGGTTCTCCCGTCTTTTCACCACTAGATGCCACTGATGGCACTGATTTGGGGTCTGTACAATGAAACTGAAAGATCGCATTTTAATTAGAAGTACCTTGCAAACTATGTATACCCAATATACAAAACAAATGTGTTACAAAATAACTGATAACTTGTTTGTAGAAGTGTTTCTTTTCTTTCTTCAGTAGTCAAGGCTCTGCCAGTAAAAGGTGCTTTGCTACAACTAATTCTATTATTCTTTAGCCGCTGGCTAAGCATCTGCATGGCTCACCCCTACCTGCATATTATGATCGCTCATCGCATGGAACACATTCAACTGCTCCAATACTGAACTCCCTTACATGCAATCAAAAAAACACTCTCTCTGACTAAAATTTAACTCACATTACCCTAGACTCTGTTTGTATAACACTCAGCAAACTGTTAGCATCTGAGCTACGTACCGCACATAATTTCTTTTAAGCTGAACAAACACGCCGTACATTCACTATTTTACAGTGCAGCTGAGTTTCATCTCTCTACTGTTTTTACATGAAAAGATGTTTTCATGAAACGTGAAGGGTGTACTCGCTTCTGTGAGATCTTCAAAACAAACACTCCTAACCTCCCTCCACATTACGAGCTCGTGACAACCTCCAGTGGATTCAACAAACACACCTCACTTTCTCTCTTGAGCTCAGCACGCTGCGTTCCTTTCCTTCGAGGGCAGCTGATTGGTCTTCAGAGAGCTTTCATACGTATGATACACAAGACGGGGTTGTATCGTGTATCAGAGTCATAGTCTGCTGGGATGAAAGTGTTCCATGCACAGGGACTGCCTCCGTACCCTGAGACATTCTTCCCACACTCACTTTATCTGTCCATCCCTGTGTTTTTCACCGTCTCCAATGTGGGAAGCAAATCAAGATGTGTCTCACCCACTTGAGAAGCACAATCTATTACATAACAAATAAATCCCATGCATGCTTGAGAGCCTGGCAGGAGGTGAGTCCCCGTGTTAGGAATAGTTGCCAACACGACAGAAAAAGACTGTTTTTTATCTCAGAAACTTCTAGCATTTATGTGAAAACCCATGTCCAGTCCAGTCCCAGAGTAGACCAGAAACCAGGCTGTAGGAATTGGGAATTCACTCAGGCATTCGTCTTTAGTGTCAGCTCATGAATCTTTTTCAGGATCAAGAGCTCTGCTGGTGACAACCCCAGGAACATTCTGCAATGGGCCCTGTTCTCTCCTGGGTCAGTAATCCAGTGACAAGCAAACTATGGGACTAGGAGAAAACTGGTCTTTCAGAAACATTAGAGTGCACGGAAACTCTCCATAGAACAGACCAAGCTGTGATTCAAAACAGGAACCTCCTTTCTTCCATGAACCAGTTTCGCCATCAATTCCTGAATGCATCAATAGTCACTGAGCACACACACACCCTGGAAAATGTTCTCATTTCTAGACCATTTTTCAGAAAAAATTGTATTACACAAAAGCAGTTGTTCCACTCATAGTTATTGTTTGGTTGACGCCATTTCTTCTCAAACCACTGTTTACTCTTTAAATCATAACGACAACAGAAACCTTCGGTTGGGTTCGAGCGGCAGGTGAAGGAAAGCATCCTCATCTCGACCGGTTTGCGTCGAATCAATGTTTCTGCAGAAAAGGTTTCAAGAGCTTCTGCCTCCTGATGGACCCTCGCCTCTTTCATCCGGTGATGTGGCGACATTTCTGAATTCTGAGCGGTAATTTCTACAGGAAAATGGAGTCGAAATGTAAAAAACAGGAAAGGGATATAAAAGATCTCCAAAGAACTGGGAATGCCGATCAACAAACTCTGATGAAGAACTGGAGAGTGAGGGATTTTGGTGAAACCAAGATTTCTGCTACAACTGCCGGAAAAAAATGTGAGGTATGCAAAGCCAATCCAGAAATAACTTGAGCTGAAATACAGGTCTCTCAGAGGAGCACAATAAAGAGACGCTAGAACACAGCTCAGAGACAAGATCCAAACTTCAGGATGAGATTATATTGCTTCAGTTATAACCAGTTATTTGGAGTGATGAAACCTATTTGGTCACACCCATAAACTCTGCATTTGGAGAGGAGTCAACAAGATCTGTGATGAATGGAGCACCATCCCCTCTGTGAAGCACGGAGGCGGGTCACTGATGTTCTGGGGATGAATGCAGTAGGTTCTCAAAGGATCCTGAAGGAAATCATCAGCCGGAAGCTGCTCATGGGACGTTACTGGAGATTCCAACACGACAACGATCCAAAACACAAGGCCACACATGATCCGGGTCATGTGGAAAGTTTCTGTTGTCATTTTGAGTTAAAAAGTGTAAACACAGTTGTTTGACAACAAACAGATTCATCCAAAGACTAACCAAAAGTATTACTGTAATCATTCATATTTTCCAAGAAATAAAAAAAGTCTCCCGTACAATCACTTCTCCAAAAACCACTTTGTGTGTTCACATGGAATTCAGAATTCCGGCTTCTCTTGACCCATGAGTTTCATGGGAAACCGATTACTGAACTGGATGCAAACGCACAAAAGCTTTCCTCCATTTCTCAAGGAAAGTGATGCCACAAGCACAACATTTACCTCGGAGGTCTACACTGAAGCAGGAAATGTACATGGAAGCTGTTGTTTGCTAGAAACCAGTTTCGCTGGTGAACATTGAGAAAGAGAATTCAAGATATTGGCCAAAAAAACCAAACCACACTCATTTGTTTCGGTGTTTACTGCAGCTACAGATTGGATTTCCCGCCAAATCATCTGTTTCTTCTTGATTTCATCGTCTCCTGAGCTCTTTTATAACAGGTGTATTACATCAAACAGCACCTCCAGAGGTGAAAAGGGTGCAGCACCCATGGAGTGAACCATCTCTCTGATGAAGAAAACTTGTTTCAACCCGATGTTATAATGATGGTCAGTAGTGACCCATACTGGGAATCAAATGAACAAACACTGTGCACACACACCTGGAGGCCGGGGGGATGGGGAAACTGGTGCCTCACTCAAGTTTTTGGGCATCTCCTTCCCCACAGGGTCACAACTGCCCATCAAAAATCATATCCAGACACAGTGTCCTGTGACTTTCCAGCAGTATCGTTCTCTCTCGCCGTGAGTAGCATCATTGTGTTCACGAGTTTAACTAAATGCTGTAAAATTCAGAGGCACGCCACGTGCGTCTGTGTCGATGTATTGCGTGTGTTCCTGCACCAGAACACGCGGCGATGAGCTTCCGTGGTCAATGCATGACATACACTGTAATGAGGTGACGCAAGAGTTCTCAACACACGCTCTCTGGAGGTTTATTAATGAATATTCACAATCCGCCTGCTCCCTGTAATGCAACATTAAAGAGGTGGAGAAAAATAGAGAGAAGTGGGCTTCTATTTATAGCTGCTCTGGTGCTTGAAAGGATGCCCCATAAGGACAGGCCAAGAGATACTGGGGGAGTGGGGGGGGGCTTCATTTGGTCCATACGCACAACATTTGAGATCTGAACCAAGAATCTGTGAGAAGCTTCTGCCTCTCCGCTGAGTTTCATGCTTTTCTCAGCAGCGTTTCAGTAAAGAACTAGATTTTTTCAGTAATAAAACAAATTTTCTGGGCTACAACAGAGCCAGCTATTGTCTCCATGAGAACTCTTTCGTAACACGCGAGTGACCAACCACACGACAGTAATCTCACCTTGCAGAGCTGCTTTGCTAGATTTAACACTTGCATGCATTTTGTATAATTTTAACCCATTTCTTGGGGATTCGGTCTCTTTCACACAGTTTCACAAGGAAAGGTAAACAGTAATGTGTAAAATGGTGTCAGACATATGGACTTTGTTATGGATTTAACCTACTTTCCCTGAGTTCAGGAGTGTGTCTCCTTAGCAGTAAAGTAGGCCATCGTTGTTTCTGTTCCCCATGAACACACACCTTCCTTCTTTAAGCTCAGCATCAGCTTTAAAATCTAGTCTTGTGTCTATGTGCTCTCACTTAGAAAAATTCCCATTCCAATTCCAATCGCACGCATATAAACAACAACTGGCCCCCGTCTAGATTCTAGACTCCTGTTCAGTGCCAGATAATGGCAAATTGGCGTGAAATATTTTTGCTGAACATGTTTAGAGTACTGGCATATATCATAGGATATCTTAAAGAGAACTTAAATAAAGACAAAGTCCCCAAAACTCCTTCAGCTGATCAATCACGACGGATGAAGAACACAGACTAATAAAAGATGAGCTTACAATAGAAGAAACATACACTCCTGAAAAAGGTTCTTTGTTAACGTAAAGAAAGGTTTCTGGTCCTTTTGTGCTTTTAAAATAGTTCATGGTATTTAATGTGCCGCATACAGTCGCTGGTTATAAATATCAGGCCAAAGTTTATTTATTTCTTACTTTTGATGATAGGTTCTGAACATCACTTTTGAATGTTACAGCACAAGATCACCTTTGAAAAAAGTGATAAATGGCACCAAATAAGGTTCCCTTGTGATTTTGAGATTTGGTTCTATATAGAACCTTTTTTACAGCCTATAAAGTGCTTCGTGTAATCAATGAAGAATCGAAAGAATAAAAATGTCATTCTCTTTTGTAAATAAATCGTTGTGTTTTTAACATTATCGCGGTTTCTGGCGGTTTAACATTATCACAGAATGAAAAGCAGGTTGTTTAAACTGACCGCAAGCACCCGACTGCAGCAGGCGCACCTCTGACATTTTAAAGAGGTCGTCCTAACATTTGAACATCCCGTCCTAATTCCAGTGGATTAATGTGATTGGGTTTGGCTCAAGAAACTGTTTCTACTGACGCAGGTTCAGAAAAGAATCCAGCGAATCACAATAATGTCATTCGTGGAGACACACTTGTGAAGCCATCGACTACAGCCGCAGTGCTCTCTAGAACAGCTTTGACCCGAGAAGTGCCAAATATGGACCAACACAAGCTTTCCATGGCAGGTTTGGCTGGATTTGATCCAAATTAAACATCTACACTGAGGGAAATCTCAGAATTGTAAAGAAGATGAGAACAGTGTTCGTCTTTATTTTGTCTGTCATTATCTTGACTGGATGTTGTGCATGAATTCTTCTCAGCTCTGATTGGTTGAATGCTTCTATAACTTTTTCCACAGACGACAGAAAACCAACTGGAACCTTTGTAAACAGTGATCAGCTGGCGTTTAGAACTGGAGACCAAGAACCCAGTGTCAGAGCTGTGGAGTAAGGAGAAGCTTCCAGAACAGCTGTATGGTAGAAGGCAGATGGAAGCCCCTTCTGAGTCGACATGGAGCCACCTGAATAGAATCCGCTGGTCTAAACCATCGCAGATTGAACTTAGCTGGAAAATTGCATCTCTACAGTGAAGCATGGTTGCTGCATCATCATGCTGTGGGGGTGTTCTTCAGCAGCAGGAACTGGAGACTAGGGAAAGTTCACCGCACCAATGTAGACACATCGAGATGAAAACCAGGCGCTCTTGACCTCAGACTGGGGTGACTGTTCATCTTGCAGCAGAACAATGACCCTGAACACTGTGAGAATGTCATGCCCCTCCGACAGAAAGAAAGAAGGAATTCTGGAACCCTCTGTAGAGAATAATTCTGAAACAAGAACACTACACAAAGCCTTTGACCATTTAAGGACTTCATTTGTTACGCAACTGTGAGTCAGAGGCTACAACGCCCTCTATCGTCTAACCAGAGAAGCAGCAGCGAGCGATTAAAGCACAACCTGACCAGTCGAAGAGAGAAGAGCTGGTTGTGGTTCTTTCAAGAACCAGATTAGACACAGAAAGAATAAAATCTCTCCACTGCGTTTGTTTGAGGAGATAACTATGTTTTTTCTTATTGTTTCAGGAGTGTCCAAGACTCCTTGGCTCCTACTGAACCTCTGAAGAGATCTGAAAATGGTTGAGCACCAACAATGTTCAGCACTCTGATGGAGCTGGGGAGGAGCTGCAGAGAAATGGAGCAGACTGCAATAAAAAACCGCAGAAAAGATTATCCGGTGATCAGTAGGTTGCTGGTTCGATCCACAGTGAAGTCGGATGACAATCAAACTCAGGCTCTCGATTGCAGATCGATGCAGTAAATGCAAAGCACAAATTCACTCCAAATGTAAATATTTGTTAAAAGTCATGCCACTATGGGTTATTGTGTGTATCGGTAAATGGTTATTTGAAAACTGCAGAATTTTAGCTTTGGTTTGGTGTAACAAAGTGTTTCTGAATATTAATTTTTTGAGGCATTTGATCATTAAACCTCCCGTTTTAAAACTGCGCTGCCACCTATAGGTCTGGCGTGCTCTTACAGACTTTATGCTGCGTGGATATTCACACAGAAGGAGCTTTTTGAAAAATAGGTAAAACAGAGTCCAACAGCACATGGTTTTAGTTTTTTTTTAAAGGTATAAGAACTTTTCAGCCGCCCTGTAACATCCCTAAACCTTACGAAAAACCCATATCCTATCCAACTCCAAAGACGAATAGTGATACCATCAGCTTAAAGACTCCACAATGACCCGCAGAGAAGAAAATCTGTACCGTTTGCAGTATATAGCTGCAGTGCGAAGGGAGTGATGGAGGGGAACGGTGAGCAAAGAACTGCGGAGGTCTGAACCCATCCACTCCCCAATCTGTGTCCTACACTCACTGTGCCATTACATAACACCACTGCAGAAGGAGGGGGGGGGGGGTAATAAATCCGTCCCAGACATGCTGCAGAATCCTCTACACCTTCGTCTGCAGAAGAGGCAGCATCTACACACTGCAGTCCCTACAGACTCCGCTCAGCCACAAGGAGGCGATTGTTTCTGTGACTCAGCTATACCTCCATACTGTACAGTATGCTAAACACAGAATAAAAGCCTGGGACTGAATTCCCGGACCATTCCCAATATTCTGAAGGATGACTACTTCCAGAAAGAACTAAGTGTAAAATATTTCTTCTCACTCCAAATTTGTTTAACCACACATTACAACATTAGATTTCAAACATTTACTTTGAATATGGAATAGTTGACCATAACTTTAGACCATTAGGGGGCACTGCATCAAGACCAGGGTAATAGTTTGGTCTCAATAGTCCAAGGCGAGCACACCAACTAAAGAAAACTCCATGCACCCCTTCACTCACTGCCAAACACCACTCCCTTTTATTAGCGTCTCCTGAGAACCTTCAGCAAAGGATCATTACCTCCACAGTCCTTTTAAGCACAGCGATTACACGGTAGCATCATGCTAATTAAAGATTACTTCATGCTAACATCAGGATAGTGCCACGATATATTAGGTTTAGTTTTATTTAGTAGCACCATGCCAATAAAACTTAATGTTAACGAAAACAAAAATGTTTATTTGTTAGCAAATGTTTATTTTTCGTAGATTACGTAGTAGCATTCAGCTTAAATGTTAAGTCATTGTAGCTTTATGTTAGCTACAAGCTAATAATGACCATTTGTGCTATTATCATACAAATGACAGTGTCTTTTTGGCTTTAATTTTATTTGGCACCATAATGCTAACGAAACATTAATGCTAACGTCATGTCATCATAGCAAGCAACATGTCAAAGACAAAACACTGCAAATGAAATTCATGTTAGCAATAAAAATCCGGTTTAATTACAGTTGTTTCATGTTAGCATTCAACTGAAAAGTTTTGTCATGTTAGCTACAAGCTAATAATGATCTTTTACTTTGGCATTAGCAACATAATATTGAGAGTCTGATTAAATTTCAGCTGTTACCTGGTGGCATTATGCTAATAAAATATTAACAATAATATCACAACAAAGCCATTATATCTAGCATCATGCTAAATCTAGCTAGCATCATGCTAATAACAAAAAAGGTACCCTGCAAATAATAATTAAAGATATCATTATGGAAATGACAACATAAATATCAAATTATCGTAACTCATTAAAGCATCAGGCTAACACCACACTCAAAATAATGGTATGTCTGTATTTAGTGGTTCCTAAACTTTCAACACCAAGCTTGTGTATCATTTCATTGCCTAGTCATTGAGATCAGTAATGGCCTATGGTACGTAGCATCGTTAGCATCTTGCCTCAGATTATCCAGCAAGCGCAGCGAAGGATGCTCACAAATAGACCCTGAGCATGGTGGTAATAAACCAGCACGTGTGATGGATGTGCTTTCTGCTGGCAGCCCGCATAAATCTCAGGTTATAATTAGGGAGATCACTTTACAAGAACACAAACTAAAGCTCCGCTCACACGTACAGAACTTGCAGCACACAGAAATGATCTGTTCAAGGTGTTGTTCTTTATTAACACATTTTTAACAACGAGCTTTCATTATAAAATATACAAACAGCACATTTGTTTCCTGTACTAGACAATATAATAAAAGACTGGAAAACAAAAATCACTCGTCGTCTTCTGCTTCTTCTACCTCCTCTTCCTCGTCACTTATGACATACTTTTTAGGTTTCTTCGCTGCAGAATCATCATCTTCCTCTGCCTTCCGCTTTCCAGAGTTCTCTGCCTCCTAAAGGGAAAGACGTGCAATACTACCACATCAACCACAGCACCATTTTAATGAAACGGAAATTCATGGCAACATGCTAATTCAATCTAAAATGCTAATGATGTGGTGACACATATTCATATTTCAATGGTAATTATGTTCATGACATGGAAAATCATTGTAGCATCAGGATAATGTAACATTTAGTGATGATAGAATCATACTAATATGCCAACACGATGCTAATGACTTTCTAAACTATGGTAGCATCATGCTAATGAAATGTTGGAACTATGCTAATCATGTGATAATTCAGATTAGCATCATTCTAAAACCATGCCAACATCATGCCAATAATTGTGGTAATTCATGTTAATATCACAATGATTACATATTAAAAGATGATAGCTTCACGCTAATGCGTAGTTAATTCACATTAGCACTACGCTATATAAATGTTATTCTCATCAAAGCCATGCTAATTGTTGTGGCAAATCATGTTAACCACAAACATTACTGATTACACGATAAAACATAATGGAATCATTCTAATGAAATTTTAATTCATGCTAGCATTATGGTAGTGGCAACATAATTTACACTAGCTTCATGCTAATGACATAGTAACTTATGCAAAACAATGCTACCTGCAAATCATGCTGCTATTGGTGAGAAACTTTATTACAACAATTGCTGATAGCATTTTAATTTCTGCTAACACCATGATAACGGAAAGAGAAATTGTGTTAGCATCATGCTAATGGTAATAAAAAAATAAATTTTTTGCTTTGTTTAAAACATTTTAGTCTTCATAAACGTTGAGATGGTTGAATGGTTGAAGCCTCGTCTCGGGCTGTAAAAGATCTTTAAAAATCTGAATAATTTAGGGATGCATCTGCAAACTTCTGACCTTCAATCACAGATTTAAGCCCAATTTTAGTAACTCAGCATGAGGTATCCTCCCCTGAATCCAAAAAGCATGATCATTTACTGTAATTGGAGAGCTTTAAGCAGCTCGTTAGTAAGGGGGCGGAGCTTATGGGATAGGGCAGTTGTGTTTGTTGCTGAACGAATGCTCAGGTGCATACTGTGACTGAATGAGGGGAATTAAAGACAGAATAATCTTGTGATCTCCTTTAATCAATCCGTTTCGGCTGAGATCCTCACCTCGTCACTGTCCAGTCTCTTGGCCTTCATCAGCCGCTGGGCCTTGTCCTCATCAGAACCTTCATCGCTGTCTGACGAGTAGATCCTAGCTCGGTCCTCTGTGACCCACAAACAAACAAACAAACAAACAAACAAACAAACAAACAGGTTTAATAACATCTCAGAAGCAAACATTCCACAGAGATGTTCTCTCCACAAAGACTGGAACAAAGCAAACTCGGGAAGCTAATCTAAAGCTCAGGCGGACCCTGTAGCATTAAGGAGCCGGCGGCAGCTAATCGGCTAACAGAGAGAGCAGCTGTTTTGAGAACACAAGCTGTTGATGCTGAGCACAATGTTCCCGCTCCTCGCAGCAGGTCTCCGTCTCCCTCAGAGAAACTCAACCGCTGGGAAGAGCAGAAAAACAATGAGAGGTGCACAGTGAACCCTGGAAGAGTTCAAAGGTCATTCATCTGACCTACTTCCTGTAGAGACGGTTACTTTCTCATCAGCGCCGCTGGTGAAGGTGCCATTTAGAGTTCAGCTCAGCTCCTGCAGAGGGGCTGAAGATACAGCGGGCCAATCACGTATTTGAAATGGGAGAGTTCTGTAGCTTTCACCAAAGCTGCATCACGATTGAATCAAGAAAAATCCTGAACGTATGATTTAAAATAATTACTTTTCATTGTATTGCATTCATCAAAATAGAAAATGCAATAATTGGGTACAAGAACGGTTTTAGGGTCCATGCGCCTCTTGCATCAATACTGTGTACGCAAAAAAACAGATTTCACGGTGGAACAGAAAAATATTTAAAATTCCAGTTCTGGTTGATCTTTGAGATGGAACAGAAAATACATAAACAGGAAGTGACAACCCCCTTCAAATAGGACAGCATATAGACATTCTGCCTCTTTGTTTCCCGACTTTCCCTCAGAGGTTCCATCTTTTCTTAATTTCTGTGCCTCTCTCGTGTTATCCCAACTTAAGGTTTCTGCATGGTTAGGTTAAAACAAAGCCACATTTCTGTTATAATCTCCTCTAATCTTTATTTTGTTGAGTAATCAAGTTCAGACGCTCACATTTAAGTTTCTCCACCCAAACTTTGTGTCTGCTGCACTTTTATTTCAGATGTTTTTGTCCTTTGGTGACAGCTAGATTTCTTTCTGGCCAGGAAGAAACGTGCAGGAGAAATCTGGGTACTGCGGACGTGCCGATTTGGATGTCTGGATTTATTTAGGATGCAATGTTTTAGCAAGAAATCCGAAAGCTGAAATGATCTCCGCAGGTCACCTACCCCTCAGTCCTCCCCCTCCTTTATATTTGCTCTTGATTGCGGCGAGGCTGACTGACTCCTCCCCTTCCTCGTCCTCGTCGTAGCGATCCGGCTCCAGATAGCCAGCGTTCAAGCCGCGCTGGTGCTGCTTCTCTCTCATGCGCCGCTGCTGGGACTCGCGGCGGATGGAAGCTCGCAGACGTTCCTCTTCTTTCTGTAGAGAGATGCAGTGATCAGACGGGAGAGCTGCACACGAGCGCTTTATTACCAATACTTAAAGGACCATTACGGTCTAAATGGAGGTTTTGATAGCGTTGTTTAAACGCAGATAGGTTTAAATAAATCATAAATATAATTATTATTATTACTAATATACACCAGGCCCAACCTTGATCATCTCATTCCTTTGGGACTCGGGGTCTCGGCCGGCCATTGGCAGGATGCGGATCTTCTGTGTCTTTGAGCAGCGATCAGCCAGAGACAGCGTCATCTTCCTGTGGGTGGCGCTGTCTGTGGAGTGAGGCCTAAAACCCAAACACACGATTGGATCAAGAATCTCAAAACACAGAGCTTAGACTTCGAGCACAACGGACACACCTGAAGGTGAGCTTGGTCTTGAACACGGCCTGGCCCTGCAGCCCTGTGCCCTGCCGGATAAACAGGTGGTTATGGTCGCCCTGCAGCGGCGCTTTGTAGACGTCAAACACCTCGTTTCCCAGATGCAGAGACATGCTGATGGTTTGCAGAGATATCGAGAGTTTATCACAGGAAACTACTGTTAGCTGCAAAGCTAATGATCTGAATGGAAAAAGGCATAGACTTATGCTAAAAACATTAGCATGTTGAAAGAGTGCGCCAAAACATGATGCAAAATTATAAAAGATCATTATATAAAGGTGAATTTATGAGATAGTTACACATCTCATGTACTACCAAAATAATGGGCTCAGGTTTAAGGGGTTTTCTTTTGAGGGTATTTATTATTATTGAACGAGATATACAATAAAAACTCTATATTTGTACATAGTTATGAAGTTTGCATCAGTTAACAAAATGTGTATCTGTTTTACTAAGTATACGATAAACAAGAAATATTGATATAAACCGTTTAATTCCATTCATCCAAAAACCTTGAGGGAACAACAAAAATAAAAAAAATATCACCGCTGCCTAAAAAGATTGTGGCAAGGAATTTTTAACAACAGTATAATTAACACCCCCCAAGCGTGCGCACACACGCACGCACGCACTGCACTTACCTCCCGTCGGACCACTTCACTATCCGAGCGTTGCTCTCCTTAAATTCATTGCCCTCCTCGTCACGACGAGAGCGCCACCTAATGGTGTTCTCCACTTTCAGCTTGAGACGGGTCCGTCCTTCCTCATCCAACATCTCTTCATCCTCAAACTCATCCTCGTAGTACTGGGGGTCGAACGGTCTATGGAGAGCAAGGGGGGGGGGATTTCTCAGTGAGAGATTTCTCATAGATTCTCATACAGTTTGAAAATAAAACCCAATTAATTCTTATTTCTAATTTGCATGTCAAGTGGCTGCACCGTTAAAGGTGTGGGGGTTATTTTCTTGGCACACTTATGGAATCTCTGCCACCAAGGGTAATGGCAGTTTTGTAGGCAAACGGAGCTCCAACCCAGAAGTAGCCAGATGTAAATCTCAGTATTTCTCTCATAAATCACAACCAAACTTGGCGAAAGGTATAATAACCATGAACTAAGGTTTCCTACAGTAGCTTCAACACAGTGCCCCCATGGACTACCCTGTGTGTGTGTCAATAGACACGTTTATGTTTCAAAAAGCATGCAACTGCGCCACCTAAAGGTCAACATTTATAAATCTTTTATTAGGTCTGAAGTGCTTAAATTTTAGTTTGCTTTGCTTCACTCGAACCTAAAGCTTTCTTTCTGTCTTCTGAATAATCCACTCGTGTAAGTTTTATCTTCTTGAAGTTTGACCCTGAATAACTGCTTTTGCTAACAATAAAATTCATTTTTTAGATAAAAAAAAAGCAGTGAAGTGCACCGTATTGCTGTGATTCAATCTTATACATCACACGCACCTGGGCTCCACGCTGAGGAAATTGGGTAATTTAACGAAGTACAGATCACTTCCCAGATCGGTGCTGACTTTGGGGATCTCCACTTCGATCCTGGTCTCTGGAACCGGCTCTTCCTCGGGCTGATCTCCCTCCATACCGTCCTCTCCATCCTGCACACAGTCATTTGTTGATTTAATCACCGCTCCGCTTCAATCTAGCATTTGTTACGATCTGGGCGAGCCTCACCATCGGCTGTCCCGGAGTGAGCGGCTTCTCCGCATCGCTGTCGGAGGAGATATCATCCGCTTCCCCAAACAGATCGTTGGCTGCCGGCTTCTTTTCTACAGACACAAACACAGTGTTCAACAGAGAACCTCCATCTCACCGCGTTCCTCCATCTCTTACCGCTCTGAGCATCCGAATCCGAGTCCGAGTCTGAAGCGATCACCTTCTTTTTCTTTCGTGGGAACTCCTCCTCACTGTCACTGCCTTTCGGCGACTCTGAAAGGAAGAGACCGGCATAGAGACGGCTGATTGTAAAGAAAGAACAGGTGATGGTTTATCTGAGTTTGGGTTTAGCTTCCTTCTGAGGAACAGGAACAGGTTCAGTGGTATTAGTTTTGCTGCAGTACCAAACATCAACATGGTGGTGTTTTTACAACATTCTCTGCATCCATCAGGTTTCTCCATGTGAAAATCTTTCCCTTCGCAACAGCAGCAATTCTTCATGTATTCCTCATGTAATCCCGGTTCAGGCTCTGTGAGGGCCATGCATCACTTCCAGTACTTCTTGTTCTCCTTTACGCTGAAGTTAGAAGTTGACTTCTAATGACTTTGGCTGCGCGTTTGAGGTCATTGTCTTGCAAAATAAATGTTGGGCCAATGATACGCCTCATAGATGGCATTTTAAGATGGGTAAGCGATAGGGCTTTTATAATTAATCGCAAAACAATCACAATTTAAACACATGGAATTTATCTGTAATTTATTTAGATTTTTATCCAGAATACGTTCTTGTGCGCATGATTTAAATATGCAAATCAACCAGAGCCGACCAGGCAAATACAGTTTAGTTGAGCGAGAGAAAGATGTCAACCAATCAGAGCTCACCTTGCACACATCAAACCACCGTTGGCATCGTTCATGCTGAAAACCAGAAATGGTGGACATGCTGGTTTTTCTAGCAATCTGTTTCAGGTCTGAAGGGATTCATTTATTTAAATTGAGTCGGATAATCCCCAGAGCTTTCTGTTTTTGTCATATTACTATTATTATTATTATATGTAAGAGTTTAGAAATGAATAGCTCTGACAGGAAACATTTTCTCCTCCATACTGATAAAATTTAATTCCTACAAATTCCAAGTATGGGTAAGCTGCACATCTGGAGCAGGCTGCTTTATAGTCTAGATTTTACTAGAGGGTATATACTTTTTCTTTTTTTCCCAGGTCGATTTCTCTCCCTTTGGAGTCACGTGACCCCGCGCTGTGAATGCTTTTTTACTCATTGTGTGTTTTAATTTCTGTTTTTCATTTATTAATGTTCAACAAATAGTCATAGATAGTAGAAAGTGGGTGTTTCTTTTGATTTTTAATAATCAAGGAGCGTGCCGTTCACTCCAAAATCTCTTACTGGTGATGTGTGAGCATTTTTACTGTACAATACCAAAAATAACTATTATTATAAAATAATCAAACAAAAATGTTATATTTTATCATGAATTCTTAGGTTAATGGTGTACGGTTATGGACACAGGGGTGGGGGGGGTCAGGCCACACCCAAAGTATGCCTTTGAAAAATATGTTCCTCAAACCATACACATGCCCCTCACCTGATTTCCGCCTCTCCCCTTCATCATCCGAGTGCTCCCCCTCCTCATCAGAGTTCTGTTGCTTCTCCTCGTCCTCGGATTGGTCGCTTTTCCCGCCCCACTTCTCCTCCCCAGAGTGCCCCTCTTTCCCGGAGCCCTCTCCATCAGAATGAGGCGTGCCAGGTTCTGAATGACTTCCTGCTGCAGATCGAGGACTTCCTGCTTCTGAGCCAGGGCTTCCACTTCCTCTCTCTGACCGGCGACTTCCTGCTCCTGAAGCTGGACTACCTGGATCTGACCTGTGACCCCTATTGTCTTCATCATCATCATCCTCATCCCGCTGCCCCTCGGAGCCGCTGTGTTCATTGTCGGAATGCATACTTGCATCTGATTGGTTTCCAGAGCGCTCTGATTGGTTGCCAGAGCGATCTGATTGGTTGCCAGAGCGATCTGATTGGCTTCCGCTATGCCGGCTGCACCTTTCATCCTCACTGTCATCTCCAAACAGCTCTTTGTTGCTTGGTTTTGCCTCATCCTCATCTTCATCCTGATCTCGGTCACTTTCGCTGCCTGAAGCATTGCTGACGGATCTGGGTCTCTCTTGCTCCGAATCCGATCCAGAGCCGGAGCCTGACTCTAGAGGACGAAATAAAAATGGGAAAAGAGTGTATTTACTTCATCAACGTGTTCACTGGAGCTGGATGAAAATATTGATTATTTACACAGAAAATCAGATTTATGTAAAGATTCACAGATGGATTGGTTGTACGTTACAAATACCATTTGAAATTGTTGAAGGAAAGCCGGTCAACAATTTACATCAATTGTTGATGTAAAGGTCGGTCATTAAACGAGCAGTTACATGATGGCCAAATTATGATTATAAACCACTAAAGAACGCTAATATCACAATTGAGATTAAATCACAGAGCTAATCACATATGGATATAATAAGCAGTAACTAGCTCTGAAGATCGTCAGGAGGGGAGGACTACACCGGTAACGTTATATGTAGCAGCTAAACAGACGCATAAATCACGTGACATACGTTACATAAAGGTGTTGGTTAAGCAATTAACGATAGTCACTATAGCGAGATAGAATAAAGTAACGTTACCTCGTTGTTCATTGTCGCTGTCGCCATCGCTCCCAAACAGCTCGTCCATGTCCGCCATTTTTCAGCGGAAGTGTAAAGTGATCAACATCCGGCTGAGCGTTGACAAAAGATTGACATAATAAAAGTGTAAATGTTTTGTCGCAGCCCTTTACACTTTAATCTGTCAATAATTATCAATAATAAGTATAATATATAAAATAACTAGTCCATAGTTTAATGGGAGTTTTATTTCAGACGAATGACAGAATAACAACACCATCGACCAAAGGAAATGTATAAAACTTCTTCAAAATACGCGTAAAACATGTTCACAAAATAGGTTCGTTTGTTCCCACAAGAGTTTTCACGTGTTGTAATCCACCAAAACCCTGTAGAATCCAAATATAACGCAATGTCTGAACAGACATTTACATATTAAAAGACTAAAGCTTTTAAAAGGCAATACAATAACACATATTAATTCAGTTAAAATTACATCATCGATTTACCTCAAATCCTAAGCTCTTTGTAGTAGTAAACATCAGATCCTCTGATTGGTTGAGCAATCACAGTAGACGGGATATGTGGTTCGTGGGCGGTATATAATATTCTGATTGGTTGCTCCACATGTCGATCATCTGTAGACTTCCAGCGACTGGCTTCCTGTGTTACCGCCCTTGGGCTGAGACAGTGAAGACGGCTGCGGAGTTTCTTCGTTCTCCGGTCAGGAATAGATTAATAAACAGCTTAGGATTACCAGTATTTACTTCTCAGGTAGGCAACGGAATCATTTATAAATCAATGGCAGTAATATATCCAAGCAGATAGCGTAAATGTGGAGGTTTGTGAGGTGGCACGGTTAGCTCGCTAAGCGTTCGGGCGCTGATATCCCTGAGTGAAAGCAGATGGGCCAGCAGTTTACGATTTTAACTATAGACACAAACGATCGAACACACCCTGAACGCTTTACTTTTAAAATATACTGAGTAATAAGTGAGTTTGTTTTCAACTCTTGCTTCGGTGCTCTCGATGCGTGTGGTGACTTCCATCATAAACACTTTATTAACTTCTTTCACGTTGGATTTTCTCAGATGTCTCATTGATACACATGAATAAAGAGCGAGAATGAGCACAGCATCCATGACGTCACGGTGGCGATGTCACTGTATGCATGGCCGCGTTGAGCTGAATTTCTAGTTAGTGATTATTAACACAGCTATTTAAACGTGTCGAGCTGATGCAGGTGTTGCTTCTTGTTCCGGAGGGTGTGGTCCTCACCAGGGGCGAGGCGAGGCTTTATGTAAGTGACCCATGGGATGTGACTCAGAGCATTCTCCAGTAACTCCATGCAGATGCAGAGCAGACCTCACTGATACTGTCTCTCAGAGAGCGAGAGAGGGGCAGGTGCTCCACACTTAAACAATGCATGTGAAAAATCACTTCATTCTGCTTTGAGTGCCTTTAACACATCAACAGAGCGGTCCCTCTTCAGAAGGATGGGAATGCAGTATTCTGAAAACTTCAGAGCAGAGATATTTGTGCAGCTGATCAATAAATGAACCCATCTCGACGATCAATGAGTATCAGATTTCTACTTGAAGCGGTTTCGCTGCACCCTCATTTTTTAAAGTGAAGTCAGGTTTTATCCAAACATTTTTATAGCTGTGTAATATTTTCTAGATAAATTTACAAATTGCAATGCACATATTTTACATGCACTCAAATAATCCACCTGTAATCTGATCTGATGCTCAATCCGACCGGAAAAATGATCTTATTGAGGCCAATCCGAATTAATGGTGATGGCATTGGAAGGGGTTTACAAAAATAGAAAAAGTGGAATAGTTTGTTCCTTTTCTTTGTTTAAAGTGCATGTAAACAAGTCTCGGGAAGGATTCAGTCATTTGGATTGAGTGTATGCTAGAACACAAAAATGAAAATTATCGATTAACCCACATCAATCAATCCTTCAATGTTTTAAAATATGTAAATGCATGTTTTTAATATTTAGATGTAGCAGAAGCTGTTTGTTCGTCAAAGGGTTGGAGAGGTACAAAAATGATTGTTTGCAGCAACAGCGAAGCATGGTGGAGGCTCCTTGAACGTTTGGGGCTGTGTAGAGCTTACTTCTTCAAATTAAGATTCATCATGAGGGAGGTGTATGATTGGCCCATATTTAATCTGCAGCAGGACAATAACTCAAACATACAGCCAGTCATTAAAAACTATTTTCAGTTTTAAAATGAAGAACAGGAAGTAAAGCATGGCCCCCACTGAGCCCTGATCTCAGCTTCATTACAAGAAGAGACAGGGGGAGGAGAGGAAGCTGCATCCACAGAAAATCTTGGAACAACCTCCGAGCAGAGTTCCTTCAGAAACTGTACAAGTGCATCTAGAGGAGTTGCTGCTGTGGCACCAAATAATGAACGGATTTCGATTCTGTTCTGTTTGTTTTTCACATCTTCCTAAATCTTCGGCACAGCGCTGTACGTTTTAATCCCTGCCTCCGTTTTCAGTCTCTCGAACAAACTGGACCGCGCCTCTCTGACGGACGGTGAACCATGGCCATCCCGTTTAAGAAAGATCTGGCGAAGTACAAGGAGATCGATGAGGACGAGATCCTGAACAAGCTTTCGGAGGAGGAGCTCAAGCAGCTGGAGACAGCGCTAGAGGAGATCGACCCTGAGGTGAGACACTGCTCTGCTGCTCGTTAGAACCTGATCATCCTCAAGTTTGATGGAACTGATTTCTGTTCTGGTTGCATTACCCAGAATGCATTACTACCGGCCGGACTCAGGCAGAAGGACCAGACCTCGAAAGCATCCACCGGACCCTTCAACCGAGACAAGCTGCTGCAGTATTTGGAGAAGGAGGCGATGGATTACAAAGAGAGGGAAGATTTCGTCCCGTTCACCGGAGAAAAGAAAGGTACAGGAACATTTCTCTGATGGGAATCCGGCTCTGGTTGCTTTTGGTGGTTGATCTTAGAGAAGAGCGTTGATGCGAGTTCCATACGTTTAAAAAGTTCTGCTTTCTGTGATTTTGAGGCCTGCACTCACTCCCCTCCTGTGTTTTTATGGAAGATTACACGTCCTGCAGCTTTGCCGGGTCACTACAGGACCACGTGTGGTGCTTTTGGGTGATGTTTCCTGTTTGGGTGAGGGTTCTTGTTTTAAAGAGCACCGTGTGATTGTCTTTGTTTCATTGGCTAAAGGTGGAGAGAGCTTTTATAAGGGACCTCAGATGACCGTTTGTCACAAGTTAGCCCCGATTTCGTAAAGTACTATTACAGATGTGCTCATAAGTTGTGTATGAGCGATAACAAAAGCATTTCGTTACACTCATGGTTAGCGTTTGGATGAATACGTTTATTGTCAATCATCTGTGTTTATCTTTTTTAAATCATAATGAGAATAGAATCGTTCTAAATGAAAGTATTCACACCCCGGCTCTTCATATTCTGAGTCTTTAACATCAATGACAGGCTTAAGTCTATTGAGGTAGTTGTGGATGAGGTTCTTTAGCAGCACAGTGTTCTTTGAGAAAGAATTGAGGCTGTGATTATAGCCAAAGGAGGCATTTCTAGACGATGAGGTGAGCCTCAGTATCTCTTCCAGGTCTGTGTCTGAGGGAGGAAGATGCTGGCGTTGAAGTAATTCATGCTCTCTGCTCTTACGTAACCTCAGATCCCTCATCTCTCAGATGTTTACATACACACTGTTTTTATGTTGTGTATCCACCCAGTGCAGATCACCATCTCTTTACTTTCTGAAACATCATCTGCTTCTGGTTCTCTCCTCTTCAGATTATTTAACGTGTCTGAAGTTTCCAGAGCGACGCTTTGAGGTATTCGTTATTTCATTGTGAGACCAAAAGAGAAAATGTGTGACTTCATAAATGGAGAGGAGCTGTGCTCTCAAATCAAGGATCAGAGCCGCAGCCGATGGAGTAAAGCATTGGTTTCTCATTGTTTACAGTCAAAACAATGACATTTGAAGCCTAATGAAAGGTTACTGCTAGCATTGCTCTAATGATTAGCTAACACCACGTTAATTACATTTAAAATCATGGTAGCATCATGCTAATAAAATATTATTGTTAGCATCATGCTAATGATGTGCTTATTCATGCTAACATCGCTCCAATGACATGTAAAATCAAGCTAGCCGAATGCTAATTAAATACTATTGTTGGCATCAATCTAAAGCTTTGCTAACATCATGCTAAGAATGTGGTTACTCATGCGCTATTTTGCTAGCACCAGGCTAATGACACGATCTTTCATGCTAGTTTCACATGGATGAAATGTCAAAATTTTGTTTCAAAGATTTTTTTGGGCCATTTTGCCTTTATTTAGATCAGATGGGAGAGTATGGTTAGGGGGAAGGATGGGGAATGATTGGTTTGTGATTCGAACCCGCGCACATATATGTCTCTGATACATCGTCCACTATATCACGGGCCGGATGAAATATAGACCTTGGAAGACTATAATGAAATGTTCTTCCCGTAAGCTTTAAGGGCCGTAGACTGCAATCTGTGGCTCTGATGTTGGAGAGTTTGTCTGGGAACTAATGAGCGAACAGGAAGTGCTGGAATCCTCTGGGAGGAAGCCTCTGTGGTCCTCGGCGACAGGGAGCCTTTGAAAGATAGACATCTCAGCCAAATGTCTCTCTCGATGCTTTATATTTCCATGGCAATGCTGTAAATATCTCTAACAAAGAGAGTCTTTCTTTTATCTCTGTATCACACATTACTTTGTCAATGAAATTGTATCCAGTCAAATAAAACACCCCCCCCACACACACAAACATACCATTAAAAATGTGAATAATAATGTGTTTTTCTTTTAATTACAGAAAGGTTGATTACTTCTTTTGTTACGGATTTCCAAATATTGAAAGAAAGGATCTGAGCTGGACACGATGAAATAGAAAAGCTTTGTTCTTCAGAGCTGAGTGAAATCTGAACTAAACCGCACCAGAATCCTCTGGGAGGGCCGTGTCGCACGGTGACTGCACTAGAGCATCTTTTTGCACTCAGTGCATTTTGAGAGATTTGACTCATTCCTGTTGCTTTGCATCAGCTTTGTTTTTCTGCATAGTTTTACAGAGAGCGTTCCCAGAACCGCAGCGAGCGCTTGCTCTTTTAAACTTATTAAAATAGTTGTGGGATGATCTAAGCCTCATCGGTTCTCCTGCTGTTGCATAAGAACACGCTTCAGCTCATTATGATCTCAGGCGGGTGAAGTTCACAAGAACCAAAACACGTCACCCCCGACCTCCTCACCCTCACGCTCAGACATCCTTTAACGAGTTCCATGGGTGACATTTAACGTAGCTTTAATCTCATGTTTAAAGGCAGAATGGTCAATACTCCTGCGGTTTACTAACCCAAGGACCTGTTTGTTCCGTGGAAACACACTCCGTACATCACTCTGGTGGAAGATGAAACCAGAGTCCAAGTCTAATCTGAGCCTCCTTTCAAACGCAGCAGTCTCTGAGTTCCGCTCCGGTGCCTCCACTTCTTTTTTCCTGGCTTACTTTATTTATTTACTCCGTCCTCCTGATAAGATTCTGGAAATTCAAGCTCTCCTCTAACACAAAGGCTGATCTTGTTCTTGCAAATCGACCCCAGCGCTCTCTGACTTCAAAAAGAGCAAAACCCTTTAGAGGAAGTGCCCGACGGTTCAGCAGCGAAGCCTGCTTTCAGTTTGGAACCTTCAGCTGTTTTCCAGAATACACTGTTAGCATTAGCTTAGCATAGATAATTGAATCCAATCAGACCAGTACCGCGTCAGTATAAAATGATCAACGGTTTACATGTTGATACCAATTTCAGTAAATATTAAAAAAACTTTAATTTAATTTATTTCTACTTTTATTTATTTATTAATAACCATTAGTCATTTGATAAATATTTTTGGCCCACTGTAAAAAACAGTTTCTTACCTTATTATTAATCCACTTATTAAAGCAAAGATGGGATGATGGTGTGGGGAAATAGTGAGGAAGCTTCTCACTGAGAACTGCAGCCGTTATTTCAGTGACGTTTTCCTCCACCTTCTCAGTCGCAGGGTCTCCGGCTCCCATCAGATGAAAGGCGGGGTTCGCCCTGCACAGTTCCAGTCCATCACAGAGGAACACACGCCTGGAAAACAAAATGTAGTGAAAAAAAACTTTCATGTGGCACCACAAAAGAAAAACGAACTCAAAAATTTGTGCACGATGGAACCACCACCAGATGTTACTGTAGGGAGCAAGTGCTTTTCTCAAATAACTCCATTTATTTTAGTTTCATCCGTCTGCTTAACCTTATTCCAGAATGCAGCTGACTTCTGCAGATATTGGACTGCACACGACACGTGACTTTCACTTTCTTTCTCGGTTCCGTAAAAGCACAATATTTCTTTTTTTTTTACAGTTTATTTTAATCTTGACGTGCTTCAGGAACGGATGAAGTGATGTGTCGTGTCTCGTGAGTAAGTCCAACAGTAGGAGAGCGCTAGTCAGTGCTAGTGAAAGTCTGAAGCCAGACCATAAATGATTTATAAAGAAACATCATTAAAATGTACAGGGGTGCACAAACTTTTGCATACCTGCACACTATTGGTCTAATATTTCTCTCCTTCCTCAGGATCAGATTCACCCGATATTTCCTTTCTCGTAGTTTTCTCTAATCGTAAAAGAGCGACACAGAAGTCATCGCTGCTTGAAGATGCAACTCTTGCTTTTTTTTTTTTTTTTTTTTTTGTGATGATTCTTCAGAGATGTTCCGGGTCTGAGCGTGAAAACATCCTTCCCAAATGCTGCTACAGTTCTTTTTTTTTCTTCTTCTTCTTCTTTTTTTTTTAACAAATAGCTCTTTGTTTTTCTCTCCATCTGTAAATCACGGACGCCCACTCAGCCTTCGAGCTCCGCTCCGCAGTCACATGTCCTGAATAAAGCAGCGGCTGAGGGCTTCTCTGTGTGTAAAGAGAATGAGCTCATCACGAGATCTGCGATCATGATGCTCGCTCCCAGAACCGTTCTCATCAGTGTCCGGCTCATAAATGCCTCACAGACGGAAATTACAAGCGACCACCGATGATTAGAATGCTTCGGAGCTCTTGCCTCAAGTTACTTGAGGTTAACCTGAAAGATTGAAAGAAAATATGGTCATTATTTATTTTGTTACAGTGTAGACTTAACACATATCTTCAAATTTCATATTAGAATGTTCTAGAAGCACACACACACACATCCCGCTTCTCTTCATGCCTCCACATTTTCCTCTTTTCAAAGCAAAGTCAAAAAGCCAAATAAAATCTGTGGAGGAGCTGATTGTTGGAGCCATGTAAACCTTGCAGAGGAGGATCCCTCCTGAGATATGAGTGAAGCTCTGATGAGATCACAACTAGATGGTGGAACCAAGAAGTCCAATATTGTTTAAAATAAATAAATAAGGTTAACTTTGTGGATAGATTTAAGATTTATTTAAATGTGTTGTTTCTGCAGTAATCAAGTGTTTGACTGCTGCTCCTGATCCAATTTCGACTTTGCAGACCATCATGATCGTCAGAGTTTGGCTACAAACCCCTAATTAACGGCAGATCTCTTTGTTTTTCAGGAAAGGTGTGGATTCCCAAACAAAAACCCATTGAGCTTCACCACGAGGAAGCTACGACCCTGGACCCGGAGCTAGAGGAGGCGCTGTCGAGCGCTACAGACATGGAACTGCACGACCTGGCAGGTGAGAAAAGCTTCTCCTCGTCTCTTTCTTTCTTTTTTTTTTATCATCCAACATCACTCTTACCGATCCGGTACCTTTACTCCTGTTACTCAAACAATCTGGTACTTTAACGTTTCTTTACTCTTGTGAACTCTCCTAATCCAGAGTTGATCTTCTATCGTGACGCCTCACCACCATCACTTACCACAGAAATGTTTGTGTTCTGTAGCTATTCTAGGAGTAAACACACTGGTGACGAGCACGCAGACCTTCGACGGCTCCTGTAAAGACAGCTACAACAGTGAGTTCATCAGATTTTGCTCTGGATTCTCTGAAAATCGTCCATTTCTCCTCTATGTGGTATTCTCGTGCTTGTGTTCAAGATGTTATTAAAGGAGAGAAGGTAAAGCCAGTTTTTGACGAACCACCAAACCCCACAAACGTGGAGGAAACTCTGCAGAGGATAAAGTCTAATGACTCTACGCTCACCGAAGTCAACCTCAACAATATAAAGGTGAGGAAGAAAATGTTATGTTTTCGAGAGTCGAGTTTTCATTTGTAAAGCAGAGAGTGTTTGCTCCGTACATCAGCCCCGCACGCACCATGTCACTTCAGGCTATTGTGGATCTACACAACGCAGACAAGACTTTCACGAGATGGAGAAAGCCCTCTGAAGCGCTACCATCCAGCTGATAAAACTGAGCAGAGAAAGAATATTATCCACAGAAAATAACATCTGCTTTTAATTATTCCCTTGTTTTCCAGAACATTCCGATCCCGACTCTGAAGGAGCTGGCCAAAGCCATGGAGAGGAACACTCATGTGAAGAAGTTCAGCCTGGCTGCCACCCGGAGCAATGACCCGGTGGCTGTGGTGAGGTTCACATCTCAAACCTCTCAGCCGAGATACAATCATGCTTTAAATCTGAATCTCTGAAAAGATCGGGTCGAGTTAATTATTTCCCAATTCTACATCCTGCAATTCTTCCTTTGTCTCGCGTCCGTGGGTCAAACTCCATAATGTTACAATAGAAACATTTGCTTTTCAAGTGTCTTCACAAATGCTCTGTAGCTATGGCTACAGAAAACGGGGAAAATTGTGAATTGTAAGATTCTAACATTTGTCAAAAAGTAGTTTTTCACACACTTTGACTGAGTATTGGTAGGACTGGGTATTGTGAGCTATTCGTTTCTTATTTTTATGGATTTCCTGAATCGATATTGTTTTTTTTACTCTGCTCTATTATTTACATTGTGTGATGTTTTTTGCAAAATATAGATGCTTGAACTTGATATTTAAAAAGCAAGTAGTTTCTTTCTATAAAGTGGTTTTTTGACACAAACAAGAGAAAGGTGTAGATGTTTTTGAGAAACCTTGAATAAACTCTTTGATTGGTGACCGGGACAAACTCCAGCCAGGTTTTTAGGTTCTTCTGTTCGGTTGTAGACTATTCTTGTGGTTAGAACCCTCGATAAGCCCCTCCCTCCTCTAAGTTTAGTGCTTGCTGATTGGATATTTACACAAAGGAGGAGGTCATTAATTGGATATTTGCTTGCGGACATGCGTTTCGTTTCCTGACGTCTGCTTTTTCAAACGTGAAACTAATAATAATAATAATAATAATAATAATAATAATAATAATAATAATAATAATCACAGACAGGAGTCATTCAGATGAGGAACAGAAAAACGCGGTTCCGAAGGCCGTACCGAACCGTGGAGGGTGTACTGAACAGAATTGTGGCATCCCTAGTTTATTCAGACTAGAGCTTTAGCTATTAACATGTGAACAGAGTTCCCACAATTGTAATTTTTTCAGTTTTGCTTTATTATACTTTAATAGAGATATATTTAGTATTTTAGGCTGTGTTTCTCTCTGTGCGCCGCAGGCTTTCTCAGAGATGCTCAGGGAGAACAAAACGCTCCGGAGCCTGAATCTCGAGTCGAACTTCATCACCGGAGCCGGAGTTCAGTCTCTGGTGGAATCTCTGAGGGACAACGACACGCTCTCGGAGATCAAGATCGATAACCAGGTGCCAGCACGTGATGCTTCATAGGAACCGTGATCCGATCGCTGCGGATTGCACTCGTGAGGGTGGCTGATGTTAGATTGTGTTTGCTCACAGCGGCAGCAGCTCGGGACGTCGGCGGAGATGGAGATCGCGAAGATGCTGGAACAGAACACGAGCATCATCAAGTTTGGGTACCACTTCACTCAGCAGGGTCCCCGATCCCGCGCCGCTGCCGCCATCACAAAAAACAACGACCTGGGTGAGACACAGAACATTAACTTTGATTTATTTCATGATCGCTTCCCCTGATGATACCGCTCTCTCTTGCTTCCTTGGTTCTCTGGTGAAGGCTGGATCTGTGCCGTTTGCCAGACTCCTCTCACAGGGGCTTTAGACACGTGGCTTTCCCTGTGTCCCTAGGTATCTCGTGTGGGCATGGGTGTGATCTGTAACCTTTAGCATGAATGCTAACACACTGTGCTGCGTTTTCTTCGAGTGTTTGACTCACTCTCTGTAGAGGACTCTAACGTAGTCACTCCGTGTTCGTAAATACAGAGCTGACCATTACCTAGCAACCATAATAAAAGGTTTATATTTCAATCTAGGAATATTGCTGATACTCAGTTGTTGATTTATATCACTCATAGTGTCACGGGGAGCATTTTATAATCATTGACTCCCACCTTCGCAACCAAACTGTTACCCTTAGCAACCATACAAGCAGTTTATGTCAAATCTTAAAAAAAGAAAACAATCTTAGACATAATGGTTGGTTTATTTCACATACTTCTACCTAGGTTAACGGTTTACAACCATTTAGGATCTACATCTGAGCCTGAGAAAACTGTAAAGACCAGGTTCAGCTTGTATCACTATAGCATAGCAACCAAACTGTTTAACCTAGCAACCGTATCAGTATCTCAAGCTTTAGAAAGAGATGGCGACATGGGGATTAATATTTTTTTTCCCGCTCAAATCTTTATATGTGTTCTTTAAGGTACCCATAGCAACCAAATTGTTTACCCTAGCAACCATACCAGCAGATCCGCATCTCCACTTTATGAAATCACAGCGACACAGAGATTGATTTCTATTACTCACACATACTCTCAGATTTTGGCGTCACCAAATGGTGCACCCTAGCAACCGTTTAGGGAGACCAGTGCATCGTAGACATTTGCTGTATGGCTTGTTTGAAGCAGGAAATTGCAAACGCTGTCGTTGCTTCCTTGTCTCTCGGAGCACCACACAAAGTTAAAACCGTTTTAAACAGAATGTTTCTGATTGTAACCCCACGACTCTCTGGTTCTCAACGGCTCTTCGATCACAGCATGTTCTTGTCCTGAACTCATTCTACTCTTGGTTTGATTTGCGACGTGCATCCATCTTGTCTTTCAGTGCGGCGGAGGCGAGTCGAGAGGGACATGTAGAGCCTGTTCTCCTCTCGGGCCGATCAGACTCTTGTGCCAAACCACTTCACCCGAAGAAGGGAAACAACTGGATTCTTTGCCCCTCCCCCCGTATTGATACTCAATATTCTATTTCTTAATTCTGTTATCCTTCGTTTTATTTCATTTTGTTTGTTCAGCTTCTCGTTTGTGTCAAGCTCTTTTTAAAAGGAAATGTCTTTTGTACGTCGCTCTACTTCTTAACGAATGATTGGAATCCAATTCCACTTTCAGGCTCCACAAACCCAGACTAAACTGAACTGGATCTGCTGGGTTCCCCGCGTAATGTGAGCTCACACTGGGTTTGTTTTGTCTGATTTAGGATCCAATTCAAACAGCGTTTAAGTACCTCTCGCTTTAAGAGATAATTCAACCAAAAATAAACTTTGCTCAACATTTACTCTCACCGAAACCGGATTTTGACTAGTTCGAGCAGTCGTAGACCGGTATCTGCTCTTGTGTGTACTGTGGGGGTCTAAACTGGTAACTGGTTTCAAGCGTTCTTCAATGCCTTTTTTTGGGGTGCAATCCCAATTTTTATTTTGTATTTATGCAAACGTTTAGCATCACCTTGTGTTTTATTAGTGAATGGATCTCATTGGACGGCTGGATTGTTCAGGTAGTCTGATCACATGACCAGCTAACGGCTCTACCATTGGTTTGTTTGAGATGATAACAAATTGCTTTTCGTAGTTCCCTTGGCAGCATTTTTCAGAATCCCGAGGATGATAGCAGGGGCGTAAGCTGATGGTCGACAGAGGCATCACTATGTGGTTGCTAAGGCGTTTTGTGCAAACGTATGGTCAGGGATCTGAGCACAAGTGGAATTGCTCGAGCTGTGCGGACTACATTTCCAGACCTTGAGTTTGAGAGATGTGGGAAGCAGAGTGAACTGCACCAGGATCACACTACAAGCAAACTAGTACTAGTGTTCACGACGGAGCGCTCAGGAACACTGCTTTTGACCTCTTCCACCATCAATCCAGTCTCGTATGAGTCAATGCATACAGAAGCTCTGTACCGGCCTGAAAACTTCAGGGGATGCTGGTATTGTTGGAAACCCATTAGACGAGCGCAAACACTGAGAAATTTTAACGAAAAACCTAAAACTGGAGATTTACACCAAGCAAAGCACTAAGGGATCTCTTCCCCTCCCAGGAAGTAAGCACAAGAGTAGTTAGGAGTAGTTAGACTAGTTGAAATGGGGATTTTAACGCAAAGCCAAAGACTAGTGTGCGAGCAGAACTAGGTGTTTGGGAAAACTTCACGTTTCAAGCTTCGACACATTAAATAAACCTTTTCTGATTTCACGGAAACCACTTGAGGCGTTGTGTCCGCAATGAGCAGATTCCCAGTGACTCCAGTACTTTAACACTTAGTCTGGAACCAATGTGTTTTTAACGGATCTCATTTTGACATTTTAACTGAATTCCCTTTTCATCCGTTCCATTACAAGCTGAACATAAAGCCACTCAGAGGTTTTGCTCTGTGCACCCTTTACCCAATTGCTTTCATAATTCTGCTCAAATTAAACCTTTAATCTGGAACAGACATTGAATCTTCATCTTTGATTGTAATTGGTTGGGACTAAAGTTGAGTTCTGGAGCATGTGCAGGTCTACAGTTTTGTCCCTGGTGTCCGTAGATGGCTCTTAGCAGAGAGGTTTGAGTGAATATTCGTTACGAGCTCAAGTGGGTGAAATATTTCAGGTAATGAGTGGCATCGAGTACAAAGCAACGGTGAAGTCTGGGACCATGGCTCTCGACCGGTAAAGTATCTCAATGAGGGAAGGTTGAAGCGCTGAAGGATTGGATTAGTGCATCGGCTGTGGTTATCGGTTGGTTTTCTGGTAACTAGATTAAGATCTTGGATAGAAGTGGGCGAGAGGAGTTTCCTCTGCGCTGGAGGAACTCTGAGACGAGCCGTTCCTCCTCTGTTCCAGGCCTGGAGAGATGGAGAGGTACCATATAAAGCTGAAAGGTGGAGGGCGGGAGAACTAGCTGTTCAGATCTTGCTGCTGAAAGTGATCAGATTCTTATTTCACGGAACAAAAGAGACTTTTAAAAAAATGTTATTGATTCAAACTCTCGAGGTGTATATACACACACACACACACACACGACTATTATTTTGTGAAGAATCTGAAAGAAGATTGTTTATTTCGCGTGGGTTTAGTCATTGAGAGAGTCATCTTTATCTCCGTACAAACTAAACACTGCTTGCGTCGTTGATTTTCATTCGTGAAAACAAGTCAAAAACAGTGGAAGATCCAGCTGGATGTCGCGGGGAACCTTGGACCAAGCTTAATATTTCCTTTTTTTCCACATGGTTTTGTACTCTATTGTTTTCAAGAGCCTCGTGCGTCGTTTATCAAACGTTCTATTGTTTCTTTGATGGAGAACTTGTTCTGGGTTAAAGGGTTCTGACCGTTTCTTCTTCTGCTTGTAACGGCTTCCATGTATGTGTCTCGTATCACAAATGCCTCTTGTATTACTGCAGTGTTGCATCTGCAGGAGAGGAAGCTCTTTAAAGTATCAGACGTCCTCAATAAAGTATGTTTTTTCAAATTGCTTTGGTTTTTCTTTCAGCCAGTGATTTAGGATCACGTTATTCGTCTCTTTTGCTTCTAAAAACGTATCAAACGCATCTCCACCTCGATCGTTCGAGCTACAGACACCAAACTTTGCCAAGACTCTGGTTGCTCTATCTTTTCAGACTGGTGCCACTAAAGGAATGCTGGGATAAAGTCCATCGATTTAACATGGAATCAAAGTTTGGAAAGCTGTTACTCAAACTGAGAAGAACCGATTGGAAACTTCAAACTCACCACACTTCCGTCAGTCGGTGTAAGAACATACCAAGCGTTGTGCAAAAGTGATTGAACCCCAGGCTCTAGAAGCGGTTACCTATTTACCGCTGACCTATAATGGCCATTGAAAATATGTTCTGTTTGTTTATGTTGGTAACTATATCGTGATAAAAAGGTAAATGTTCCCTCACTGCTCCCTAGCAACCAAATTTTCTAAACTCCATCTTTGTTAAAAGATAGTTATGGGAGTTGGTTTATTTAACTTATAACAACAAAGGGAACACCGACTCCTCCATAGCAAGCAACATGTTTACCGTAGAAATCCATTTGGCATGTCACTATCTCGGGAAGGTTGGTTAAGATAACTCATGTTGGCATGGGGAACTTTGTATGAGGTCACTGACTCCCCCATAGCAACGAGAAATTCTACCGTGGCAACAAATCCATTTTTCTTATAAAAAAAATAAAATACTTTGAAACAGTACTTTTACAAGCAAACACCAAAGTTTGTGTGGATCTGGTTTATTCTATTCTGGCTCAGGGTGGAGTCTGTGTGGGGGGGCTCAGTGTTGAGGAGGAAGGAAAAGGTAACACACTTCTAAACAAAGATGTGCTGTGCTTTGTTTCATTTATTATTTCAGAAACACTTTTCTGACAGTAAGGCTATTCCATAATGACATGACTGATAAATGATAGCTGACGTACGCCATCTACTGATTAAAAGAGGAGTAGCAAGAGTTCCGATAGAGACCAGCAGGGGTCACTGTTCATTCGATAGACTGCTATAATTCCTGGATTCAGCTACATTTTTAAAAAGTCTTACTTTGCATCAGAAAATAAAAACATTACTTCTCTAAACTGAAAAATGTTTTATTTTAAGTCTGTTTTACCCTCACTGACCACTTTATTAGGTACACCTTACTAGTACCAGTTTGGACCTGCTTGTGCCTTCAGAACGGCATCAATCCTTTTCCTAACATCGATTAAACGAGGTTCTGGAAATATTCCTCACAGAGTTTCTCCGTATCGACGTGCTGCTGCTGATTTGTCGGCTGAATATCCATGATTCCAAATCCATTCTGCTGAATTGAGATCTGCAGAACATTTGAGTACAGTGAACTCATTGTCATGTTCATGGAAACAGTCGGAGATGATTGGATGAGATGGAGACACTGGGAGGCATTAAATGAATCACGCTGTGTTTGTAGAAGGGTCATTGGTGTTAGATGCTGAGCAGATGACAATCCTCCAGAACCTTGAACACCTGCAGAAAGAACATCCTGATCCCCAAACAGAGCGCTCCGCCCGCATCAGCACCGACTGTTTTTAATCACTCAAACCTTGACATTTGGGTGCATCACCAGCAGGAGCAGATTAAAGTGTTCAAGTAGCTCTTATATAACTTCGCTCGACAAAACTTGGCCAATCAGAGAGCCGAACAAATTTATTTAAAAATGGATACAATTCTATCATTTATAAGCTGCTCGTAAACTCAAGGAGTACCAGAAGTGAATGCCACTAACAGCCGAAATCATACTGTGACTTTTCATCACTTACAATCCATGTTTTTCAGGATTGGGCGCGTCTCTGAGAGCTGTACACTAATGACATTAGAGAAACATCACTCGAGCGTTTTCAAAACACAATGCAGATTCATTCAATCCTCCAGTAATGAGTTTACATGAGAAGAAAGACCTTTTTGGAACGGCCTCGACTTTCTGGAGCGGTGTTGGGTAACATTGAGAGCACCTGCTGCTCCGGAACGGAACGTTCCATCAGAAATAAGCATTCAGTTATTCTTACATCAGTTTCTTCTTCTGGCACAGTAAAAAAATGCTACTAAAACAAAGTTTGTTTGTGGTTAAAGCCACAAGATCCTGTAAGATTATTCCCAGCTGCAGGTTTATGATCTCATGCCTCCTCTGAATATTCTGGAATCTTCACTCAACACCTTGAGATTGTTTATAATTATTATACATATTATTTACCAGTATATATAGATAGATATATTTATAAAATAAAGTATGGAGAAACATCGTGAATATGGAAGAGTGGAAACCTCATTTGTGTTCAATGTCTGAATATGAGGATATCATTTCATTAGCCCTTAGAAGTCTGGAGCCTTTTTAATACTTTACAATATGCCGTAATAAATTATCTTTAAAACTGTTTTTTGTGGCAACACTTAATATAATTTTTTAGAAAAACCCCAGCTTCTTTTTTTTTTTACAAACATTTTTCTCATTACGTTTGACAAATCCACAACAAACCTGAAATTGTACAAAAAGTAGAATTGCAAGCAGTAATTTTAGCCTGTTTTACTGCAGAAATATAAAAAAAATTGACGACAAAACTCTTAACGTGTTGAGAAACAAAAATTTATAAATCCCCCCTAAAAGCAAAGACGAGATCAAAACAACGTGAGAATTGTTTCACATTCTCTCCTATACCTTATACGCTGTTACACACTTTTGTTCCATTGTGCTTTGTTTTGTTTTGAGGAGGAATTTTGAGAAAAGCAAGCACTTATGACAGGTCTTCTGTCAAAGGGTTATCCCCCTTTTCACCACTAGATGGCACTTATGGTTTAAATCTAGGGTCTGTAAAACGAAATTGAAAGCGATCAAACATTTTATCTTATTAAAATATGAAATACCTTGCAAATTATGCATCATAACTCTTGTAATGTTCGTTTAGACACAAAACATTTATATTTAAATAAACATTTGTTTTACATTTTTACAAACAAAAAAAGACCCCATTTTGTGCGGTATAAATTTAAACAATAGCATGGGTTTAAAAAAAACACCAATACAAATAGAATTGCATACTCTACAATTAAGCCCATATTCATTTCATAGTTTACTAATTTTAAGAAGTTTATGCGAGGCACTGGGCATTCGGTGTCTAAGAGGATGAGGTGCTGAGCTCCTCATAGAATCCAAAGCGTTCTGACCTCATCAGCCTCCCATAGTTCGAAGCGTCGGAATGGTGTCATCATCACCCGCGCGCGGCTCAGGTTTCACGGGATGAACCCTCGGAAACAACAATGGCGACTGAAACATTAGGTTTTATCTTCCGTCTCTGCTAAACGCGGAAAATGCTTTGTGTGCGGCGTTCCGCTGGAAGCACGCGTCGGTGCGTCTTGTGAGCCTCGCTCCAGCTTCACAATAACGGAGTGAAAATGGCGGAGTTTTCTCCGATCCTGCCTCCGCTCCGGGATGATGCAGGAGCGGGACGGTACGGACTGCCGTTGTACCCCAGATCCCGGTCCGGTTCGGAGTCAGACAGTGAATTATCGCAGAGTCTGGCCCGCACGAAGACGCGCTCGTACGGCAGCACCGCGAGCGTCATGGCGCCGCTGGGAGAGAAGTACATCGAGCATCGCGTGGCGGACGGGGAGACTCTGCAGGGAATAGCTCTCCGATACGGAGTTACGGTAAGAAAACAGCGCGGGCCGGTGACGGGAACGCAACTAATCTAAGCTGTCTGCTGCAACCTCCCATTGATCCCTGACTCGAGATTGCAAATCAATTCAGAATGTTCTCAAACATGCCCAGACGCCACTTTAGCATAATAAACAACTCCAGTTTAATCCAAACCAAACACAAATATTTTAAACTGAATTTAATGAGCACCTGATTTAAAATAAATAATAAAAACTGCTAAAATTTAATTTACACTTTTGTTTTTAACCTGCGTTAATATTACGCATTACACACATTCACCGCTAGATGTCGCTTGGATTCATAACAACCACAACGCGGAAGTTGAACGACGTACTAGTCTTCAATAAAGTATTTTTCAAAATAGAAGACTTACAGGGTACTTAAAAATAAGGTTAAATCCAGGTTCCTTCGTATGGAAAAACACGTTTTTTCAGGCTCAAAGGTGCATTATTCATGCATAATTAATATTATTAGAGACCAGAAATATAGATGTGCCAATAAAAAACAAATATGTGCAATTTTCCATTGAGGCAATGATAGTAAATTATCAATGTTCAATGTCTATGTATACATGCACAAATATTTATCCAAAGTGAACGCACTAAACATTGTAATTGACCAATAATAAGCAAATCCCCATTACCTGCCTGAAGTTGTTAAAGATGAAAATGTTGTTTTCATCAATATTCCTGTTCAAAATGCATTATTTAGATGCATTTAACATAACCACTGAGATCTACCATCAGGTAGCTCACCTTTTTAATAAAATCCTCATCTGTTTTTAGGAAAATTTTTCTAAAACTTCAGACTGCTCTGTTTCAGTAGCGTATTGACGAGGGGTTGTTCCCACTGGTCATGTTTGGTTGGATTTCACATCACTACTTTTGAAAATTGGTAAATCAAAAGTAAAGGTTTTTCTTTCATGTAATCCAAAAACCGAAGGAGTGAAACAAAGTGATGTGATTGGCTAAGAAGGTTTCCTTTATTCCCACAGATGGAGCAAATCAAAAGAGTCAACAAGTTGTTCAGCAACGACTGCATCTTCCTGCGAAACACGCTCAGCATCCCGGTCAAATCAGAGAAGCGCTCGCTCTTTAACGGACTGTCTCTGGAGTCGCCGGACAGCGAGGGGAGCCCGCCGCAGGAGTCACCGTGTGTGAGTCAGGACGTGGACGCCCCGTCACCACCACCGGAGCCCAGTGAGCCCGTGAAAGTCGAGGAGCTGTCGGCTAAAGACTTCTTACACAGACTGGACCTCCAGATTAAACAATCCAAGCAAGCTGCTCGAAAACTCAAGGAGGACGGGAGGTGAACTTTATGGAGCTTTTATTTTAAAATGACGACATATTTGATTGTTTTTAAACTTTTATTCCTGAAATTTTTAAGTACTTTTCTGTGTTTATTCCAGCGAGGAAGACTCCACAAGTTCAGCGTGCTATCAGGACATCTGACAAGTGCTCGTCATCTTCTGTCCATCACTGTTTCACCTGCTGCTTTCGCCATTTTAAACCCTACCCAGAATGCACTGCAGGACCCTTGGTCACAGGGGTGGGTCATTGCCTTGTTCAGCAGTATTAGAGATTTTAATTCCAACACATTCACAGAAACGCTCCGTCTGGGTTTGGCTCCTGTAGAAGTGGATCCACCGCAGCGCAACCGTCCTGGAATCTGAGGATTTTTTATTTATTTGTCACCTGCTTGATTTTGTTGCCTATAAAGCTTTACGTGTGGGGTTGAAAGGGAGAAATATTACTGTATCCGGTGTGAGTGCTGTGTCAATGCTTGTGTTGAGATTCAATAATAAAGTTTTATTGTGCTGTTTGATTTTTGAAGAAGCATCGTTGGTTGCCTTCACAGAGATCGAAGGTTCACCCTCAGAAACTCAAGAAATAAGCTGCATACAATAAAAACATGTTGCAAAACATGTTTGGTTTTCAAATGTAAAGTAGTTTCCTTGTGCCATTTAAAAAAAAAACCACTAGATATTCACAGGCCACTTTATATGGTACACCTGAACAACCCAATTTTCTAACAATTTCTGAACCCACAACACATCAAAAATTGTGACCACACCATTCCAGCAGCTGAAGCTGAAGCTACAAATTGTACAGATTTACCAAAATGTAACAGATAGGATCAGAATTTGGCATCAACGATGTCGGGGATATTTTCCTGCACACTAGCACCAATAGGGCATCGTGTCAGCGCCACAGCCTCCCTGAGAATTATTCTGACCAACTCCATCCTTTTATGAGCACAGCATCCCCATCTTCTGATTCTAATTCCAGCAGGAGAACGCTCCGTCTCATAAAGTTCAACTCATCTCAGACTGGTTTCTTGAACGTTACGAGGAGTTCACTGTACTCAAATATCCACCAGATCTCAATCCAGTAGAGCACCTTTGGGATGCGGTGGAACAGATGATTCTCATCATGGATGTCCAGTCGACAAATCGGCAGCAGATTTTTGTGTCGACATGGAGAAACTCAAGAGGAATGTTTCCAGGACCTTCTTGAATCTATTCCACGGAGGATTGAACCAGTTCAAAGGTCAAAGTGAGTCCAACCCAGTAACTAATAAAGATTACTTAGAGATGCACTCGTCTGTATAGATCACACAAATAAATGGCCCTGAAATTTTATTTAATATTATATGAATCTGTAGCGGCCCTGCCTTTCGCTCCAGTTGAACCCAGTGATCCTGACCAGGATTCTTTCTTTGGTTTAGGGACAATCCAAATCAACAATCAAATGTTATGCCATTATTTCAACCATAAAATAGGAATAATCATATTTTCTGTTATATTCATGGTTTGATTGTAGCACTGTAGTTTGGTGCTCATTCACTGGGAGTCTTTTAGGTACAATGTATTTTCTATTATAAAGAATAACGTTATAAAACATAAACATACCTGGAGAGCTGCGTGACACCACGTGCGCAACGAAGTTTGCTCATTAAACAGAAAAGCATGAATTATCGCTCGCTGTATCAACTCTCTTCTAGTGCCTCTGCAGGTGTTCATCATTAACTCTCTCTTCGACTCAAATTCACTTGTGTCTGAATTTAAATGAACTATATCTAAGATGAATGGACCTCTGATTGTTAAGCGACAGTGCCACCTGTAGAAGGGTCCGACTACGGTTTTGGAGGCGGAACGGTCGTCTGCTTTTCCATTGGTCGATCTAATATTCAACTTATTCAGGAGCAGCGTCACACAAGAGATGTTGTTTACATTATATACATCACACAATACTTTAAACCTACAAAGGCTCTCAAACTTTCATTGACCAATAAGATCAAACAGAAGGCGACATCTACACTTCATTGACCAATAGAAAGGAAGAAGAGGCGGAGAGTCCAATGAAAGTTCAGCCTCTCAAAAATGAAAGATTATTACTAAGGTAGGAAATATTTAGGTTGGAAGCAAGAGATCTTTAAGGGCACATCACAGTGGGTTCCGTACAATCGTTAACAAATACGTTTTGGTCAGTGCCTGAAAAATTGAGAACCACACAAACTGTATTTAAAGAAAGGCAATTTTTAATAGAATTTGAGGGACAATATTTACAATTAAAATACTTGATTTGTATGCATCTCGATTCCATCATGAAAAAAGAATTGAAAGAAAAGCAACTAAACTTAGAGAAGAAACACAATAGACTGGGAGACAAAATAGGAAAGTATACTGATGTCAGATTGAGAAACAAGAACGCAATCATTTCCTTCATCAAAACAGATCAAAAGAGCAGAGAATGCTTTACAGCGAACGTCAATGTTGCGTATATATTTATATGCATGAATATAATGTATTGCGAAAGAGGTGCAGAAGCTTCTACTTTCACTGATTTCCAAAGTAAGGTTGCAAAGTTTTAGACACTGGAAGCTGTTGAAACATATAGAAATCGTTTGGAATATATTGTATTTTGCAGTAATGAATAGCAGGAATACACCTATCAATCTGAAAAATCACAAAGAAAACAAAAGCTTTAATACTTAAGCCTCCAGTGGTCAACTACAGTTTCCTCAGCTACCGCAACCTCAGGGAGAGCTGAAGAACTCGCTCTGCCTTTAATTCCAAGCAATGTCACAAATTATCATTGATTTCTTAATATTATTTCTTACATTTCCAATGAATATTCGCAACCCTATTTGCAAATCCTTCCAATGATATGCTTCAATCTTCTAGCAGATGTTCCTGCCCTGTCCTACTGTGCTGGTCTAGAACGAGGCTGTGTTCTATTGCTGACTGCATTGAGAGGCTCTTTCAGAAGAGATTAGCCGTTAGAAATCTCAGTAATCTTGATTGGGGGTTCTAGCAAGAGGGTCTGTGTGTTAGTATGCCGATCCGAGATTTTAGAAGTAGTAGTTCTCCCACAAGAGTGGCTCCTACAGGCTTCCGTAGATCCTTTTGATGACCTCGCCCTCGTCCTTCTCAATGATGCCCTTCTGGATGTAGGTGTCAACCTGCTGGTCCATGAAGTCCCTCAGTTTGGACAGGTCATAATCTGGCAGATGGAAAGAGAGCGAGAGAGTCATTAATAAATATATTCACATCGCTTGTTTTATAAAACACTAGCCGCTGTAGATGTTTTAATGGTGGACTTAAGTGGACTTTTTTGCTTTCTGCAGGAGTAATGCTTAACGTAAGTAAGCTTGCTTTACTTTTTGGAGAGTAGGCTTTGTTTATGTTAATCAGTAAAACACTAAAAACGCTTTGAGCAGTGCAGTAATAGTTAGCCAGATTGAACTTAAGTAGCCTTTTTTCTTTTATTTGGTGGATTAGTACTTGAGTTTGTTTGCATTGTGCAGAAGATTGGTATCTAAATGGTCTTTGTTCGCCTAATGTTGAGGATTGGTACTTAAATAAATTTTGAACTTGTGTACTTTGTTCATTTGGTACAAAACATTTGCTAAATAAACAAAACACTGGTAAAGATATGGAAGATCTCAGATGGCTATGATGACAAGAAGTCACACTCATTCGCTGACACTGCGTTTAGATTAATTACACTTTGATAATGACCAGCAGAACCCCACGCTCATTTTAATTGCTAATAGTGAGATGTACAAGAATCTTAAATCTGAACGTTCTCTCTATGGTTCCGTTCAGTTCAGCTGATGTGAGTGAATCATAGTATAGTGTAGCATTTAGTGTAAACGAAACGAACTGTGTGATAGCTGCTAATAAACATGCCTTTATTTTAAATGTAAAAACACAGAACAGAATTTGGAAATTAAATGAGAGGCACTGGGGATTGTGGTATTTTCACCTTCTTTGTTGTCTTCCTTATTGTGTTTTTTCAGCCATTCGATGTTCTTCCTGATGGCATCCAAGTAGCTCTCAGACTTCCCTGGACGACCTGAAAGAGAGAGAGATGCGGGTCAGTGTGAAGAACACGTATACAAGGCGTCGTCTGCCCCCGGGCTCCTGCATGCACTCACTGGTCTCTACTTCAGTCTGGATGTCTTTGGTGGAGTCTTTAAAGGACTCGTACTCTTTCTGCATTTTGGCAGCTTCTGCTTTGGTGTTGTCATCGTCATCGGCTGCTTTTCCTGTGAGGAGGACGAGATGAGGTGAGTAAACAGTACACTGATGCCAAAGTCTTGCCGAGCGGACACTGCAGTGAATGACTCAGAGTTTGAAGGTAAAGCTCTGCAGGAACTAGAGAGGCTTCTGGATCGATGTGCCCGACACTGGCATGTAAGGGAAGTCATCGTCTTTGACAAAAATGCAACTTTTTCTTACAACAACCGTGTGATCAGTGTTTTCATTCCAGTAAACGGCTAAGCTCCAAAGGTTTCAGCTGGTTACTCCAGAACAAGTTGAATTCCAGGTTTCATTCAAACACGCCCATTATAGTAAGAAATGGTAAAATAAAAATAAAAACTATACATAATGTATATAAATGATTTCGGCGTACCTGTGGGTGGTGTGATGCTGAGAGGAACCAGAGATTTCCCCAGTTTGTTCTTGGTCTGCAGAGCAATCATGGCGTCCAGGTTTTCTGCAGAAAAAAAACAGCTAACAGTGAGATCCTGCAGCCCGGCTCTGTCCATTAGGAGGTTTAGGCAAATGCTCCGGGCACCTGCCATAAAGGGGGGTGGTATTTGAAATGTCACTTTTAAAATTTAAATAATATTTGTATTAACATCTTCATGGGATCAAACAACGAACCCCAAGATGTGGAGTAATAAAACTTAAAATGTGTTTTTGTGTCAAAAGTGTGTGACCATTGTTATAAGTTCAATCCTTTGTGATCACCCCAGTGTACTCGCTTTGAAACCGGCCGCAGAATCCGTCCGCGGCGTGCACCTTAAGCTTGAGATACTGCCACGCTCTCTCCGTCGGATGCTTACAGCATGGCACAGAGTCTGACCACGGCAGCGATTCCTTCATAACTCGAATAATGAAACTATGAGAAAATATCCCAGAAAAGATGTGAACCGGTGCAAATATACACACTCTGTGCCTCGCTGCGACATGGGGGTAATTCCACCACTAACTAATCTAAGCCTCCCAACGGAAACATAGAGGTGATGCCACAGGCGTAACATCTTTAGTTTTGTGCAGTCTATGCTAAAAGGTTGCTTGATGATCACTTACCAGAGCACCGTCTGTGTGTGGTTTTGTCAGATTCGTATCTCATACTGTGCATCTCTGTTTTTAATGTTTTTAATGTTTTTCAACTCTGATTTAACTGAATAAAGTTTTAGGTTATTTTAGATTGATCAGAAGACTCTAAACATTTTGAGCAGTGCCATTAAACATTTAATTGTTAGAAGTTAAAAGATCAGCTTGCAGAATTATCCACCCGTCCTTCGTTTATAGTCGTGCCATCTGTTTTTTAAGGTTGTGTAAACACTTTTGTGACCGTGCTGTTTCCCAGGCAAACAGACTCATCGGAGCAAAATGATAAGAGCCTCATCTCATCTTCAACCTGCAGCACAATAATCTGTGGTTTCCTGGCAACACCCCCCTTTTTATCTGAACATCACTGAACATGCTGCTTCTGTTGCCAAGGTAACAGCATCATTACGCAATGGAGCATCCACAATGCTTATCTGTGTACCATCGTAATGACCTTCATGATACAGAAACCAGCAGAATTAATTACATGGAAAGAAAGAGAAGAGATTTCCAAAAATACACTTTTATTTTATTATTGTATTGTACTGTAAATTATCCTGTTAAAAGTTGATGAAAACACTTTGTTATCATTGTCGTCTCCTGTCATTGTGTGACTGGGGCTTTATGTTAGAGAATTTTTATCTGTGGTTAGATAGCTATAACTATCTGTTTTTATAAGATCAGAACATATATTTCAAAATGGTTGACATTTTCAAAAATTGTTTCTTTATTTCGCAATGTAAAATAACTGTATTCACATAAATCACATTCAATGCGAACTGGAGAGGACCTGAACCTCAAAATGATGAGCAATCTCAAAATCTAAAGGAAATACGAGAGGGTCAGCTCGTATTTCCAAGTTCTGAAAAAAGTTATGAAGACTAGCTTTCTTTTTTAATTTATTTTAACATAATTTATGTTAGTTGGCACAAATTTGGGCAGTTTTTTTTCCAAAACGAGACGGTTAAGTTGGTCCTCAAAGACCCATTGCAGTAGGTTTCCGCCACTTCGTTTTGGAGTGCAGCGATTTGGTTGTTGAAGCACATGAACCACTGACACTATCGACTTCTACAGTAGGTGGCAGTGTAGACCTCTGAAGTTTATCAAAACCACGAAAGAAGTCAAATAGTTGCCGTCCTTAAAAACCAAGTTCTTACCGAGATAAGACACTCCTTCCTCAGGTGTGATGGTCCCATACTTGACCATCATCTTCACAAAGTCGATCAAGGTCTTCATGATTGTGATCAGGGTCTCTCTCTCCTCTTTGTCCTGTTCTGTAGAGTAAATGAGAAGATTACAGTAGGTGAAGCTGCAGGTGTTCTGTGCTCCTCGATCAGATCAGAATCTACCTGAGTCAAGGCTCTTGAGGAGTCTGTAGAAGTTTGGGAAGAACTGAAGGTCCTGTAGTCCATCTTCTGGATTCAGCTCATTCCTGTCATTCCCATCACTCACAGTATCCCACGATTCGTCCGCCCTCACCATCTCATCTTTGCTCTCTTCCCCCTCATCACCGGTATCATCACCGGTATCATCAGCGGTATCATCAGCGGTATCATCAGCGACAGCCTCGTTATCACCTTCTTCCTGGTCATCGTATTGTCGACTCGGTCTATCTTCCTCATCCTGAAGAAAACACTTGAGTTTAGCAGTGCTGTAACAAGTCTTTGCTTGTTAAAATAAAGATTTGGTTTCCTCTGAAGCTACATTAGCTAAATATTACTCTAAAAAAATAATGCTTTTAATAATATAAAGACCAAGAGCTGAAAGGACACTGATGCAACCATGAGACACTGATGCAACCATGAGAGTACACGTGATTTTATGTGTAAACATAAAAAAAACGTACCATGTTCTGAGCATCTTCAACAGCATTGACGGGATAATCCATGCTCCGATCCCCAACCATGTTCTCCTTGGCGTTTTTGGTGATCAGATCCTGCAGCGCTTCAGCAACCTCATACTCCAGGGTCTCTGCCTGACTGTCAGTGATCTAAAGGACAGAAAGAACAGGAGCAAAAAAACATGGGCGCCAATATACGACAATACATTTGCAACTCAAACCTTTCAAACAGGATTTGGTTTCCTTGATGCAAACAAAATAATCATTGTTCACAGGACAGGAAATGTTTATATCACACTTTTTTTGTTCCCGACTCATGAAATGATTTGAACAGACGATTCAAACACTTGATTCTTCAAGAAGAAGACTACAAAAAGTTTAGCATACTGCACAATAGTAGTTACGTGTCATATTTTGGTTTATCACACATATCTATGAAGGAGTTGTAAAATAATCGCTCACAAGCTGATTTTTTGAGTCTGTACTTTACTTTCAACCAGAAAGTAAAATAACTCACCAGACCAAGCTTCAGGAGTTTAGACACAATCCTGTCAAACACGCCTCTGTCGTCCTCCTCATAGATTTTGTTGGCAATTTTCTGGACAATGTCTTTAGCAGTCAATGGAGTCCCATCAAGCTGCCGAAAGCTTTCAGGATCATCTGAGATGGAACACAATGAAACATAAGAATCATTACAATAGCATTAATCAAACTGGGGTGATTAGCATTGCCCACCACAGAGCGCATTTTTGCTTAATTTGGTAGATTATATTATTGGAAAGCTTTGGTAATTTGTGACCTCATAAATTTGCTGTTAGAATTCTCTGTTCAGAAATGATTGAGGATCGCTTCTCAGAAACCCCAACCTGTGACGGGACAGGGGAGCTGAAATAAAACCATCCCGTTTTCATAAATAGAAACATAAACGGCACAGTAATACGAGATCTGAGTGGTATTTTGCTGGGTATTATTGGATGACATCAAGTGGAAAAGAGTCTCAAAGATGATCAGTGGAGACCTGCAGTGGGGTGTAGTGGCTAATTGTGCAGGGCGACAAAACAAAAATAAAACCTATAACTTAAAGAACAAAAAAAGAATATCAGCGGAAATAAGAAGCATTTCAATGTTTCAAAGCATTTCATAGCAATGTTTCACTTTTTTTCTATTAAGATTATTCTTTAGTCTCTAGCTGGGCTCAGCTCCATCTCTCTTCTCATTTCACTGCGCAGACTTCACCCTGCTGTGTTATATCACACAAAACCTCCCTTGCTTTATCTTCCAGAGATCGAATTACTCTGCAGCGCTTCCAGTCACCATCTGCCTGAAACATGAACCTGACCAAACATCTGACCCTTCTTCTGATCAAACCGAGTTCTTTGTCTTCACCTGCTTTAATGAAACGGTGCTTACATGAGAACAACACTCAAAGGCGTACAATGAAGCAATGTACACATTCCCAGGTGAATAACTAAATTCAAAGAAAGTAAGCTGTAGGTGCTTTTAGGTTTTTAGCAGTAAGTGATCCAGAGAGAATCGTAGTCCGCGTTTCTGTGTTCGGCGAATTCATGTCATGATTACGATGAGAAGCTCACGGCTAATATTAGGTCAAAATGATTTCTAATGTGGGATTATTTTTAGTCTGTCTGCCTTGCAAAATTAAACCACCCCCCTTCTCTCTAGCTTTCTCTCTCATCCTCTACCTTCCTCTTTCTCTCTTTCTTAAAATCACTTTCTCTCTGTCTCTCCCTTCCTTTCGCTCGTTTTTTTCCTCTCTCATCCTCTCTTCTCCTCAAGCTCTCACCCTGTCTCTCGGTCTTGCTCACCCCCCTCTATTGTTCTCTCCTGGTTTCTCACTCTCTTCCATTCGCTTGATCTTTCTTTCTCTCTACCCGTCTTTCTCTTTCTTCTCACCCTCTGCCCCCCCTTCTCTCTGTCTCTGTCATCCCCCTCTCTTTTCTGTCTTGCTCTCTCTCTCTCTATGTTTGTGTCCCCCCTCCAGCTCTCCCTATTTCTTTCTCTCTTTTGCTCTCTCTTTCTCTTTTATTTTTTCCCTCTTTCCGCTCTTGCTCTTTATTTCCCTCTCTCTCACTTTCCCTTTCTCTCTCTTGTTTGCTTGTGATCACTTTTGGCTTTCTTGAAAAATTGGATATTTAAAGCAGGGGTTCTGTAAGTTTAAGTGAGGTATTTTGAAGAGTGAACTAAACAGAGCGTAGATCTGGACGAGCTGAAGAGAGAGTGAGTTTAGGGAATCTCCCGAGGATTGATTGGTGAGAAGGGCTTTGGATATTGGATTGACTCTCTCTTTCTAAATCACCTGCTGGTTAACCTTTGGCTTCCACCATCTGCTCCTGGCAAACTTACAGAGAGGGATTATGTCTTTCAGGGTGGAACAAACTTTGATAAACTGTCATTTTTTATGTATCTCTATTAACAAACAATGAAGAGGTCGTTAATTTTCATCATAGCTTTACCCAGAGTAGAGCTGGTCCACACTAGATGCCACTACTGTCAGTGAAAACAGGAAACTGAGGCTACAATTTGCTCAGACTCACCAAAATTAGACGGTTAAAGATTTGAAAAACGTTGCCTGGTCGGATGAGTTGTGATTTCAAGTGCGACATTCGGATGCTAGGGTCAGAATTTGGCATCAACAACATGAAAGCATGGATCCATCCTGCCTTGAATCAACGGTTCAGGTTGCTGGTGGTGGTGTAATGGTGTGGGGGATGTAATGGTGTGGGTCCAACCTGCTACTAGTAAGGTGTCCCTAATAAAGTGGGCTGAGTGTTTTTTATAAACAAAGGACTGTTTCAAGATTCACTTGTTAGCATTCTGTTGACAGAGAAAAGCACTAAAGATGCATTTTGAAGCTGCTCAAACTCTCACATAAGATCGAGTGAAATGAAGCTGTGTTTCCTGGCACCGAAGTGTTGGCTTCCATCAGATGCTTCATGCCGTGATAACCCTGAGAGCTAAAGCTCTGTGAGAGCCTGCAGCTGGTACTTTTTAGCCAAACGCCAGACCCATCTTTAAGAACTTTCAAACCTAGATTTAAGACTTTAAACACTAAGACTAGTGTTCTTTTCATCTTCACTACTTTTTCCAAAAATGTCATTTTCTTGCTTTGAGACAGGCCTATAGCCTCAGCCACACCATTTAAAATGGCAACTCATGAAGGCAACAGTGTGTACCTTGATTCTGTGAACCGCCTTACCCTGGTATTTGTAGTCTGTCCCGCTCTTGGTGGAGTCGTAGTCATCAGCCAGACGTCTGTTCTTGGTAGAGTCGGCCTCGTCAGCACTGTATCTCTCTGAATCTGACACCGGAGTCTCGTTTGACTCCTTGGACTTCTCCGCCAGAGATTTGAGGAAAGTGATGTCATCATCTTCTGATTTTACGTCTGCATCAGCTGGTGGCGTCGGCTTGGATTCTACATAGATGAACAGAAAACTGCTGAAAATATCCAGGAAGCATGTTTTACACCTGAAGTAGATCGTAGCTCACCTGACTTCCTGATTCTGTCCGCTTCTGCAATCTGGTTTAAAAATAAAAAAACACATTTAGCGCTGTGTGTTTTGATGTTTTTGTTTGATTTTTTCAAGAGGATAGTTTTTCATGTGATGGTGATATAAATATCAAAGATGAATCATTTCAAAGAGCCTGTGTAGGGCTGTGAGGTATTGAAAAAATATTTTTTAGATGCTACTGGAACTGAGAGGTTTCCCTCTGTCTGTCTATCTAAGCACACAGCGAACCAGAAAATTATTCTTAAGAAAATCCCTGGCTCCATAACAAGACAATAAAAAAAAAACATGAGGACTCACCTGCATCTCTAACGGCTTCTCCTCGGTCAGCTCTTGGTCGTACATGCTTTTATCTGGATCAGGAGAAAAACACACAATCAATAAAATGCAAACATCACTGAACTCTTTTTCAGTGTGATTTGGCCAGTAGAGCTTGCGTTTCCAAAACTAATGGAACCAATTTTATCTGATCAAATAACCAGATCCGGGATCGCATCCCTGTGCTTTGATTTGTACATGACAACTTCGCCCTCGCTTCGTTCTTTGGCCTCCACCTTAAGTGGAAAAAATCCCTCTTATATAGCGTATGTGCTGCTATTCCAATTATTCTCGGAACCCAAATAAACAAAGGTAAATCCTGTCAATGGCACACATTTAGACCGTTCCAGCACCAGTATGGTTTCATACCCTACAGAAAGCCTATCTCTCCCAGTAACTATCTTAGTCACCCTAACTGGTGAGAAAGCTACCAATGGTGAAAAGGTGGATATAGTGAATCCCTGTGATTCCTTGTAGAAAACGGTTTACATTTTATATTTTATATGAATTTATACTAAAACACAATTATTGAGGTTAACAACATATGAAAATGTCATTTCTATTTGTACATTTGACCCTAATCAAATGAGGTGCCATCAGAGAAAGCAGAAGTACGTAGGGGGAGTGAATTGCATCGAGTTCATTTTTAGAAATGCTAATCAGGGACATCTAACTGTTTCAGTGTAGATTAGATGTGTGTGGGGTTTGTTCTTTGTGTAAATGAGCATGGTGTTCAGTCCTCTATGGCTGTTGGGATCTCTGGTGCATTCAGCTGCCCTCCAAAGCTGCCACCAATAATCAGATTAGAGGACAAAAGATTAAAGGACACTGACAACACAGAGACCCAAGCTTTCTGTGAAACAACAACATGTAAACAACAAAAAAAACTAAACATCCATTTCAGCTACTTTTTATGAATTGTGCGTCTAGAATCCTTTCTCAGTGTGATCTGATCAGCCATGTTCTTAGTCATTAGAATACAGTAATTCCCCAAGATTTTCAGCTTTAAGAGGGGCTTTTATCTGACAAGTGTGTGTCTAGGCGTGTTATAGGATAGATTTCCATGCAAAGACAATAATAACATTTTGTTTAATAAATGATGAAGGTTATGATGAAGAGTGTTCTCACTGCAAACTGTGGCGCTTTGACATCATGGACCCAGACACGTCATGCATCTGTTTGTAAACTTAACCATAACCCTATGTCTAGTGGTTTAGTCTAACCATAGATGACTTAACCGTGGGTCCATGTTGTTTTGTCTTTTGCTTTTCATAAGTGGACACTGGAAAAAGTTTGATAATCATTTTAAACAGAGGATTACCATGGCCATGTAATGAGTGGAGTAATTAGCATCTACAGCACGGATCACCAGATTACAAAACGTCTCATTGTCATTGAAAGCGGCAAAATAATTGCTTCTTTTAATGTGATTTGCCTTATAGAAAGAAACATGTTTAAAGTAAATCAAACTTTCAGATCATGACTTTCAGTTTGCTTTCCATCTGCTGGAAAACTTATCCTCTTCCAATTCAGAGCGGAAGCGACCTACTTCCTGTTCAAGAGTGGAGCTTCACTTGCCCTTGTTCTGCAGACAGGTGACTTTCTCCCATCTCACGCCAGATAAGTGGATGAACTTGTAGCGATGGCATTTGAAAAAACAATAAGTATAAAAATATGATTTTTCATATTATACTTTAAAACATACTTTTTTGAAAAGTGCTCCAAATTCCAATTTTTGTTAGTACCGCCAATGCCAATTTACAAACTCATCAAATTACAGTGGTGCTGGGTAATTATTGTGGACAGTCAAAATGTTGGGTGGTTTGCGGTTGAAGCTGTGAGATCATACGAATCTCAATAAATTCTGTACATTTGTTGTAATCAATTGCACCAATCTGGTTATCCGGAATAATTGCATACATTTGATATAAATATATAAACATAATGATCAGGCAGCTTGAAGCAGACATGGTTTAAAAGTGAGTAAAATATAATTTGGTTATATTTTTTTAGTAAGAGGAGTACCAAGAAATTCATCCATGTTAAACTTAAGGATTTCTCCACAGAAAGCATAAGGATTTGTATAAAAGTTTTAGTTCACCTAGCCTTAAATACACCTAAATACATCTCTTTTGTCAGTCTGAAAGATTTCCCCTGACTTTTCACATTTTCTATTAATATAATCACCTTCACTTTGGGAAGTGTTTTTTAAAAGTTTAGGGTTTGAAATCAGGTGTGTTTGCTGTATTTATCCTATTTATGCAAACCTTCAGAAAAAATAAAAATGCACTTAAACCTTGTTCTGAAAACTTTTAAGAATGTGTTCAATCTTGAAATTTGTTTCTAAAATCAAAAATGATCGATGTACTTTAAAATTGGATTACAACAAAAATGACAATTATTTTTATCATAATAACAAATGTATCACAGCAAACAAACTTTTAACCCAAGCAACTATCTGCTGTAAATCAGCAGATGTATGAACGACAATTTAAAATACTTTATCTTTGTGTTAATTTAATTCCTATTGAACACACTTTAACGAGAGTTTCTGTTTGAAAGCTGCATGATTTTATTGTAAAGTTAGCTATTTAAAAATTCGCCATATTACTAACGTTAGTTATTTTATTTATTGACATATTAGCGCTTTGAAAACGTGCTTACGAAAACGTCTGCTAATCATAACCGGTCACGTGTCTTGCACTTAACGGTCAAAACAGACAAATGCTGAGGACTATTCGACAACATTTGAACTATTTCGAAATTGCAATACACCCTATATGTGCTTTATGGTTTACACGTGTGAAATAAAATGTAAATGTATGCAGTTGTTGATGGAAATGTCAGAATAGGCCGTTTGTTTGATCGCTAACTCACCGTCAGGTCCGGCAGGTGTCGGGAACGCGCTGACTTGCGATATCACAGCAAGTAGTACCATAAACCAGGCGCATTTTATTTCCATTTTCAGGCTAGTGTCTGCAAAAATCGCAAACTTTGGAGGTAAAATCCGAAAATTCGCACACTTTTGGTGATGTTTCCCCCCTCGATGGAGCTGAGGCTGCGCGCGCACACCTCTGTAACGGCTTTGCTTGCGCGGGAGCTGTTGAGTCCCTGCGGTGCTGAAACCAGGTCGGGTCGCTGGCTAAAATTAACAGCAGATAAGCTGATGAGAGCTCCTCGTGTCTGACTAGCGGCCCCTGACTCCAGGAGCTCATGGATTGATGGATGAATGGATGGATGGATGGATGGATGGATGGATGGAGAGAGGAGGAGGGCGGCACGGTCACATCCGCCCGTGTGCGTCAGTCCGGAACATCTGCGTCACCTCATCCATTCATTATGCTTCCAGAGGTACAAGAGCGGCGAGGAGATAACAGGAGAAAAGGAGATTCGTGACGAAACAGATTCAAGTACAAATTAAAGACACTCTCTCTTTGTTTAGTTTGCGGCAAAGATAGTGAACAGACTGTCTCTGTGCTTTTATTTTATAATCTGAATCCTTCATTAAATGCAAATAAACCGTGATGACTTAATTATTTTACTATTCACGTTTTATCAATATCAGATAAATATTTTGCATCATTATTGTCATCGAGGCCTGCACGAAGAGACCAAATATTAGTAATAATAATAATTTCTAAATCTTTTTTTGATTATTGGAGGGGTTTAATGTCAGGCTACTAAAAAAACTATTAAAACATTAAATACATGTAAAAATAACACAACGTTTGGATTCAATGTATATGGACTATGTTTACTCCTGTGTTTGGCAGGGTTCTTCTACAAAAGTCCACTAGCATCTCCACAGTTTTGAGTGGGTTGAGCTTCATGTTGTTGGAACTGCATCAGTGAGCATTCACTTCCTGTCTGTGTGCAGACTGTTTTTTATTTTTTATTTTTTCACTTAAGAATAAAGTACATTACATGTCGAAAGTAAACACCAGGGGCAGTATGTTTACAAAGAGCAGGAACCATGGAGTACTTGACAAAAATCCAACCATAATAAATTATAATAGAAAGAAATCGTATAAAACAGAGTGTTCACATATGTTAATACATTTTTCAACCTTGTTTTTTATATGTCTCACATTAGATATAGGTTTTAAATACTATGTAAACTCAGACTTTAGTGAGAGGAACAGTGGTTTTGCTATCACTGAATTTCCAGTTGTGGATTGAAAATGTAGTCAAAAAGAGAAGTAAGTTAATGAAATAATATTAATTCTGAACAGAAGACTCAAATGAGACATTAGAAAGCTGGGAAACATGATTTCTAGGAGAAAAGGCCTGACCGGAAGTTTTTTATGAAAAGGCAACTCCGGAAGAGATGGAATAGGGTTTCAGGTTGTAGGTCACACAGGTGTTAATGTCACAACCAAGTCGATTTACTAAGAAGCTAGAAGCGTAAAACTTAAAGATGAGCTTAAAAGACACGTCTTTCACTTTGTTTATTGGTAATTAAAAATGTATTGCTTTGTTGCTTTTGGGAATTTGTTACGTTGCGCTTAGAAGAGAGGTGGTGCCTGTGAGAAGACTGAGTGATGTCAGTTTTTGGAAGGCACAATGGAATAGTGACATCTGGTTTACTCATGGGTCTGAGAACACAGCAGGCGTTTAATATTTGGAAAATAATCTTGTTTTTTGATGCGGAAACCGATGGTCATTTCCTTATTTTGGTTGTTAAACTGGATCTTTTGACCGTTGATGCTATTAATCTTTAAGGGTAAAATCCTAAGAGTGAAAATGATGATTTAGAAATCAGATACTAAAGGAACCCTTTGCCTTCAAAAATTCTTTATTAGACTTATACACTGATGAAACAAAATACATGAGCTTCTTGAGTCCTCAAAACAGACATACAGCTACAGACTGAATCAACAACTTTAGGAGGTGAACAGGAACCCAGTGGTTGCCCGTCAGAGCTCCAGTGTTTCTAGCTGAAGAGAGGAAGGACTTCCAGAAGCTCTCCACCAGATAAAAGCCACAACTTAGTAAAAGGTTCATGGAGACCATTAATGTCTCAAGGTGTGGGGAAGAGTGAAAAAGCACAAACACTGTGGAGATGTTTCCACAGTGATGATTTGAGCTGCCAGTCATCTACTGGTGTGTGCTGGGAGCCAAAACAACCAAAAGCAAATTCAGGAACTGTAGTGTCATTGAGCTTGATTCTCCACTGAAATCTGACCTGGAGCCCACAGGGAACCATCAAGAGCAAGCAGAGAGACAGCAGGCACAGACGATCTGAAGAACACCATCAGAGAAACCTTTCGTTAATGAACACTTTTCCTTGATGATTGTTCAAGGGTTTTACAGTTCATTTTACAGCAAATGCACTTGTTCAATTGACTGAACTGAACCGAAAGTTCATTTTACCAAAACATACAAATATATAAAATAGTATTTAAAAAAGGGACATTAAACCAAACACCCAGTGAGATTGAAAAGAGTGAAAAAAAAGTTTTGTTTCAGATAATGCAACATGTTTCTAAAGCAATCACCAAAGCAAACTGAGCAGAGCTGACTGGTAATTACTTATAATCACCCCTAATCTAATAAAACAACAATTCACATTTCCTGAAATAGAAATGTTTATGTATGCGATGAAGCTATAAATATTAAACTGTGTGTTTCACACAAATCGTGGAAATTAGTCATATTCTAATGAGACGAAATTTAAAGTGAGAGCGTCCTCTGCTGGTGAAAGGGAAAACTCGGGATCTAAACCAAGGTGGTATTATTGAGTCAGGTAGATTTTTGTGGATTGTTTTCATTTATACGTGTATATTTTTGAGTTTGTGAAACAGATTTATTTTCGTGCATCCCTCCACATTTATTTGTAGAACTTATTTATTTATCAACATGATTCAATAATACCCCCATGATTATAAAAATGACCAGAAACTTCTAAATAATAAAAGATCTAAACTGAAGCCTTTAACTGAATTCACAAACCAACTTCATTCTATTGTGCACATCGGTTCCACTTGATCATGTTTCACCAACCAAAGCTTGTACTTACAAAGAGATTACTGAAGAGTGAACACTTCTTTATCAGAGTATTTTAGAATAGAACTATTGTTTTACCCATTTTAAATAAAAGCTGTGGCCACTTTATTAGATACATCTTGCTAGTTCTGGGTTGGAAGCTTGCCTTGATCCTTCGCGGCACAGAGTCAACGAGGTTCTGGAAACGTTCCTCAGACCTTCTTCAAATCGAGGGGAGAGCATCACGCCGCTGCCGCAGATTTATCGGCTGCACATCCATGATTCCAAATGTGCTCTGCTGAATTCCTCGATTGTTACAGTGGCTATTTCAGTGCCTTTTTATCAGCTCAAACCAGTCTGGCCATTAACCGATTTAATTTTTCTGACAATTTTCTGTAATCCCCAGAAAAACCCAGTAGATCAGCAGTTTCTGAAATACTCAGACCCTGGTACTACTAGATACTCTGACCAGTCTGTCTAGCACCACCAACCAAGCCACATTCAAAGGCACTTAAATCACTTTTATTCCCCATTCTGATTCCCATGTCTACAGGTGAACCGGTAGTTGGCCGTTAACCCTCCTCATTAGGTTTCTATTGCGTGTGATCAGACGTTATACAGGTTCAGTCTCAAGCTCCAGGAGTGGAGGCATCCAACCTTTCTCCCTCCCTCCCTCCCTCCCTCAAGTGATGCTTTCAAGTGCAAAGCTTCAGAGAAAAGAACTCAAAACGTTTATTCACTGATTTACTTTCACACTCCTCTGAACAGAATCTTCTCAGTGTAAAATAAGAGAAAACACCATCTGCTTATGTCTAATATTTTCTCACAATATCTTTAATATTTAATCCCCGCTGAAGGTTTTGATGTCGCTGGCTGGAGCGTCTCGCTGTGGCTGGTCACTTTCATGTTGAAAGGTTGGCTCTCAAAGCAAATGACTTCAAAGACCCTTTAAGAGAATTAAATATTGAAACGGCGCGAGCAGAACAGTCAGCACCTCTGAGAAGAACAGTTCTTCTCACAGTTCACAAAGATGTCTTCTTTATTCTGTCGAATGCCAGCGCTCCCTACTGTCTCTCCAGGAGTGTCCGGCGGGGCTTTCCTGAGTGGTGATTAAGTCAATAATGGCAGAGATCACCGCGCAATCTTTCGACTGCCTGTTTTTCCAGTCCACGGGCTGCGGTCTCTTTATTTTCTCCTCCAACAGTGCGTCCAGTTCCTTCTTTAGGTCCTGCAGTCATGGACAGGATAAAAAACTGCTCCGTGGTCATGATACAAGAGCATGTTGTATTTCTCACCTTGACGAGGTGGGCGATGCGTCCCGGGGACTGGAACACAATCCACTTGTCCACAGCGATGGTCTCCTGGTCCTGGTCCTTTTCTATGGTCACTTCTCCTCCAAAAAACAGCAAGGAGAATGGAGATACCTCGGTGCAGTCATAGAGGAAAATCTAAAAGACAGCAAGAAATAAATAGAAAGCAAACCATCGGAATTAGATTTGAAACAGCAAGACGTAGCACAAGCATGTTGCTATGATGAACGCACACCTCATTTACATGCTTTGCTACCACAAGCACGGAATAGCATGACAACGAACGAATCAGCATCTGGCAAAACGTTTACATGTTTTTATAACAAACTAGCAACATATTAGCACGTATTTGTAACGCTTATTAGGATGCTACTAGCATGGAACATCACTGGTATGAATTAATAAGTCAGTAGCAACAGATAAACATGAATTAGCATGTTGCTATCTCCAAGCAAACCCCTCAGCATGTTTTTTGATGATTGACAATCCCACCATTAGAATGTTATAAAAATGTTCTTTGCATTTTGCTAGCATCTGGCTAACAAGTTTATGTGTTACCGTAATGAACTAACAAAATATGAACATGGCTTGTATTTCTAGCAAGCTATTAGTTTGCAACATCATAAAACTAGTATGATTTAACGTGTCTGATGTAGGGCTTTGCTAAAATGAACAAACAACTCATTAGCATGCTGCTAGCATCATTAGCATGTTGCCAACATGTTACTGTAAAGTAAACAGTACGATATATGATATTGCTAGCATATAATTTTATTAGCATAAATTAAGATGGCACTTGCAAGTGTGTGAACATGAGTTAGCATGTTACTATAATGAACTAGCAATAGCTTGTGTTGCTTAGTGAGCCACGCGCAGGGAAGATCATATACCCAGCGAGATCCTAGCAGGAATTAACTTGCACGGCATGTTGCTACAATGAACTCCAAAGCAAGTTTTTGTTTACCACAGATAAACACATTAATTGCTATGATTAACAATAAATGTCCAAGCAGACAGTACGTCTTAGCACATGACCAGCATTGAAAATATATATATATATATATAAAACATCTTAGCATCAATTATGTTTAATAGTTTGGCAACATGTTATTAAAACGTCATCAATGCAGGAATTAGCATCATAATAACCGGTCCATTCACTTTAATTTGCAAATTGGTTTGTAACTAAAATAAATTAAGAACAAGCATGTTGTTAAAATGAACAATAGAGGATGAAAAACATTTTACGAGCATGTGAAGTGTCAGCAAACTTAGCATGCTGCTAGCATAAATTGTACATACACTAGTAGTCTTCATCTTCAGGTGATAGATGAGCCACTTGTGATGGAACTGCGTCTCTTCTGCGTTTACAGACTTCGGGTGGATACAGACTTTCCCATCAGCCTTAGTGTACACCTTCACCGGCCTGCAAACACCACAGCAGCTGTGAAACACGATGCGCTGGTGATCAAATCAACAACTCTTTCACATCACAGCCTCCCGGACACGAGCCGAAGGCGGTCCACCCCCCGCAGGCCTTACCCGGGTCTCTTCTTAAAGCTGGGGCAAATCTTGGCAACTTTAGGATAGAGCCCCGCAACGATCACCGCTTTAATCAGCTTCTCATTCTCTGAGAGACAAAAACAATCAATCATGAAGAAACGTCTTACTTTCTTACAGTTACGTCAAATAAACGAAGCTTCTTTAAGGCACTTCAACTTTATTTTGTGTGATTTCAGAAAAAACATTTTTACATAAGCCCACAACAAAGTGCTTCAAATACATGGAGACCAACAGTTTACAAGAGACTTTTTAAACATTACTTGGAAACATATTCCATAAAGATCAAAACGAAAATATGAGATGGCTAACGATTGTAAACTTTGATGTTAGCTTGTATGTGCACGAACAATTTGTAACATAAAACATAAACCAACCTCCATATCCCCATGAATTTTATAAAATGAGATAGAGTTACCAAATAGTAACCCTATGGAAAACTGTCTGGTTGCTATGGAAATCTCAGTGACATACTGCAATGTTCCCTGTGTCAATATGACCAAAATAAACCAAACCCCATGTCTCTATGATTTCCCAAAGTTGAGATAACGATATGCCATATTGGTTGCTAAGCTATACAGTCCGGTTGCTATGGAGTGGTCAGTGACATAATATGATGTTCCTTTTGATTCTAAGCTGTATTAACCAACCCTCGTGTGTCAGGTGTAGGGATTTGGTTGCTAGGGTAGAGAGTGGTCTGTGATGTCATAAAAATGAAAGGTTGTTACAATAATAATTATTTTAACCAAACCCCATTTTCTCTACGATGTTTCATCAAGATATTGTCGGTGCTCTCAATGGCTAAAAGAAGTCACCGGTGACCCCTGCTAGAGCTCTGTTCTTGCACAGACTGGTGAGTGTGAAGATTCTCAGTTTGTGTTACAGCTTTTCAGAATTTTCAAACTGGTGCAGGGCGAGGGAAGTTTTACCGGAATTGATGTTAGAGCTGGGATCTTTGGGGTCCTTGCTGTTCACGAATCCAGCATTCAATAGATGCTCTGCAAACTGCCCCTTCATGTTCTGGATCATCTGAACACGAGGAGGAAACGTGTTTCAAATTTGTGGTGGAATTGAGAGTTTACAACGACGGTTTCCTCAGAGGTTTGAGGAGAGAAGACAGACCTGCAGCGTGCTGGAGGAGAGGAAGTTTTCCCAACAGTAATCCCTCTCACACCGTTCCCCTTGCCTTTTCGCATCCTCCCAGCCCTGGAATACAAACAATGCATTAGTTTATCAGCACAAATAAAGTGCCAGCAATCAAAGCCGTCCAATGGGACTCACCCAGAAAGCATTGACGACGCTCAGATGATCACTTCTAGAGCTCTGCGAGAACATCTTTCTCTTCTGGTCTGCAATCTTCTCCTTCCCCTGAGGAAAAAAAAATGAGGAAAACGCTCTGGTGTTGCTTATTGATGCTGTGAGGACGACCCCGATCTTGAAGGGTGTTTTTGGGTTTACCAGAGGTATGAAGAAGGGGTCTTTAAAGCTAAGACTGGCTGCAATGACGAGCACAGGGTCCAAACAGCCGAGAAGAGCCCCGAAGAGGATCATCTTTCCTATGTGAGGCTCGACGGGCATCCGTGCGAGAAGGAACCCCAGGGGAGTCAACTTTTCATAACGGTCCATGGCGTTCTGCAAGTGAAATGAAAGGGTTTGAAGGATGGTAATGTGGAGAGCTCCGTTTATTTTGTGATTAGCGCACATTGATTAATTTAGAATTTTATATTTATTCACTTTCTTCACTCACCAGGTCCACCAGATGCTCGATGGCTAACTCTATGGTTTTTTCTGATGGAGGGTCCAGGGTTTTTTGCAGGAAAGATGCAATGGGGCCCAGCTTCAGTACCTTAAAGAAAAAAAAAACATGCTAATGAGATGATAATATAAATATGTTCCAAATATTATTAACCATGACAACGGCATTTAAAATCATGCTAGCATCAACATAGCAAAAAGTATTTATGTATATGATTCTATACTAAGGGTAACATATTTGCAGTCTGAATCAGGGTAAAAACATGCTAATTAAATTACAATTTCTTATTCATGCTACCATTACTCTTCATACTCTTAAGTAACATGCTAATGAGATGCCAGGTCATGTGAAAACAATAAAGATATCTGTAATGACCTGCAAACTTGAAAGAGTGCGCAGCGAAAGACTCGTACCTGTATCTGTAAGCAAAGTTCCTCCAGCGGAGTGCGTTGGATCTCTGGTAACTGGTAGCTCTCCAGGAGGCTGGCCCTGAGTCCATTGTAAAGGTGATAACATTTCCCTGGCGACACTCTGCTCAGCCACAAATGAGGCGAAGAAGAAGAGCAATGGAAAAGAGCAACAAAATGTAAACAAACGTTCAATAACCGAAAGCATCAAAAAAGGTAAACGACAGCAGTTCGTACTAGCACTAGCGCTCCAGCAGGTTCAGTACGAAGCTAAATAATGGAGAATCTTATGGATGAAAGCGTACAGAAGAGACGGTGGTGTACCTGCCGGCACGACCTTTCCTCTGTTTGGCGTTGGCTAAGCTCACCCACTCTTCGGTCATGGTCCTGATGTTGTTCTGAGTATCGAAATGAGTTTCTTTAATCTTGCCTCCATCAATCACGAACACAACATCGTCTATGGTGATGCTGAAAAAGAAAGAGGGCCATTTCAATTGAAAACGCGCTCGTAATGTTCCTTTCAGCATTTCTCAGATGCTTGAAAGCTTTTAGCGTGTTAAATACGCTAAAAATACGTGTTAAATACTGTCTGGAATGTTTTCAGACTCACCTGGTTTCTGCGATGTTGGTTGCGATCACAATCTTGCGCACTCCCGCCGGGGGCTTTTTGAACACCTGCGGGGACAGAGACGCAGGGTGACAATGATGAAGATTCAAGCATCACTGATGGCGTTTATCGAGCACTGACCTGGGTCTGGGAGACGGTGGGCATCAGGGAGTGCAGAGGGAAGATCACGAATCGATCTGAAAGTGAGCGGACACTGAAATCATTAAATCAACCGACAATTACTGCACTATAATGATACTCGTAGGAGGGGAGGGATGTCTATGATCTATGTTTTCTGGTCCATTAATTCAACAGAACAAGAGCGATGCCCACCTGACTTGAACATCTGCTCAGCCATCAGCAAATCGTTCAGGGAGCTGATGTTGGCCCATCCAGGAAGAAACACCAAAATGGCTCCGTCCTGAAACACAAAGAAGCATCAGAGCATCAAGGCTCATGATAACTGGGAACCCTGACAGTGCCCCCCTCCTCCCAAAATTAGATCTCTTCGGCTCATCCTTGATTATTCTTGCACTCACCTCTTCTTTCAACACGATGTGTTGGATCAGCGCCACAATGAGCTCAAGATTGATCTTCTCTTCATCGTTCATCATCTCCAAAGTTTCAATGGTACGGTCGGAATAGCTGAAACATTGAATGTGAAATTGTAGGCATCTCCCCCAAAAAACATCCCAAGGAATAAAATGTAAATCACTGTTGAGTTTAAGAACTAAACTGACAAAGGGATCAGTGTCTGAACATCGCTCTGAATGTTGGAAGCATCTCGTAGCAAACTGCTCACAGAATCAAATCTCCTCGGATTGGGAAAATCTGTGCCTCTGATGAAGTCTAATGACGTCTCTCCTCATTTATCAATAACTGATAAACACGTGCAGCAGTCCAGGCACTCTCCAGTTCACCCCTTTGACAGCAAGCGTTTTAAAGCAACTAGGATTCATTCACATCTTAAAAGTAAACGCCTGAAGGTCAAGAACTTCCAAGCATCAAATCAACGTATAGACGTAAAATCAATCATTCAAATGAAACTGAAACCTTGAAAATAAAACACTTAATATCAATCATTTTTAGGCTTGAAAATCAAACGGAAATGTACAAATCTCAAGATTAAAATGAAATTGAAACCTTGACATTAAAACCAAGAATCCACAACAATGCATAAAATAGAAACTTATAAAGAATTTGTAAAATGTATAAAAAGAATTTTCTGCATTCGATAACCTTTTCAATGATTTCAAAAATCTGAGAAGTGTGATCCGCACCCGTCTCGAAGCTTTCGGGTGAAGCAGGACCAGCTCTCCTGGTATTCAGCCTCCCTCATCTCTTTCTCGGGCTGCAGGCTCCGGCCGTCCCCAAACCTTCTTCTATAGCGAGGTCTACGATCCTGATGATGAGGCTGGAATCTGTGAACAACAGAAAGATTCCAACAAAAATACATCATTCCATTTCTTCACATCACTATATCAGCAGCTTAAGGCCCAGAGGACATGAGTCCTACATGGTTTAGTAAACACCTTTTATTCAAGCAACGCATTTCAAAACAACAGCGAAATTCCAAGATTAAAACCTGGGTGTAAACAATGAAACATTGAGGAAGGAGGGTATTAACCCACCTATTAACCAGCAAAATTTTCTCTCACTCTGAGAAACCACAAGCCACACCAACAGCAACCATCGAAAGCTAAAAACCAAATGGACTGAAACTCCCAGTTCCAGATTCTTTGGGTTATCAGACGAGAATAGCTTGCTGCTGGCTGTGTTTTTAAATCAACGAACGTTGATGCCCGTGATCTCAATATCTGACCTCTTAGCCTTCACTCCAGCATCTACCATCGTTCCTACTAAAGGAACTCAAGCATCTCTAGTAGCTTCACTAATACTTGGATATTCAAAACTCCATCGTCCAATCAGAGCAGTGAATGATTCAAGCTGAGGATTCTGCTCAGAAACATCTGAATGAGCTTTAGTGCCATGGAATTATTTAAGTACAGAGGAGTACTCCAGCGGGAGAACAACTAAAGTACTAGACACACCTAACTATACATCAAACATAAATATACACGTTAAAATGAATGCAAGTAGTAAAAGAGTCAGCGAGTAAACCGTCTGTATTTACATTAGAACATGTTGTTGATTTAAAAACAGAAATTAATGAATAAAAATGACACACCTAATCAATTCCAGCACGTCCTCCAGGAGGAACTCTTTCACTGGGTACGTGTATCCAGGAATACAGACCATGGGACATCGATCTGAAAGAGAAAGTGTAAGTAATCTGTGTTTATACGCCAGTCATCAGCTCACTACATCACAACCATTCTCTTTTAGCACACCAGCACAGGATAGAGACCCAGTAGAAATCTCTATCTCCTTCAATTCAATCGTTTTATTAAAGATTCATTTAGTTTATTTCAGGGATACACAAAATGAAACAGAAGAGGGAAAGGCTGTAAAGGTTGGGTTCTCCATTTTTCACCTGGAGGATGAGCCTGAGCACAGAGTTGAGATCTACGAGATTGTGCTTTACATTTTAAAAATTCATCCACTGGGGTAAAATGACTCAATATGGTGTTCGTATGATGCATGGTAACACAAACTAAGATGTCATCGGTATTATGCTAACATCATTTAGCATGACGTTCAAACTAAGATTACTAGCATGATGCTAACATAATTTAGCATATTAACACAAACTAAGATGTCATTAGTATTATGGTAACATCATTTAGCATGACGTTCAAACTAAGATTAAGCATAATGTAGCATATTAACACAAACTAAGATGTCATTAGTATTATGCTAACATCATTTAGCATGACGTTCAAACTAAGATTATTAGCATGATGCTAACATCATTTAGCATATTAACACAAACTAAGTAGTCATTAGTATTATGCTAACATCATTTAGCATGGCGTTCAAACTAAGATTATTAGCATGATGCTAACACCATTTAGCATGACGTTCAAACTAAGATAATTAGCATGATGCTAACATAATTTAACATAGTAACACAAACTAAGATGTCATTAGTATTATGCTAACATCATTTTGCATGACGTTCAAACTAAGATTATTAGCATGATGCTAACATAATTTAGCATATTAACACAAACTAAGATGTCATTAGCATGATGCCATTGTAAACTGTTATTACATCATAGTTAGATTGTCAGTAGCACAACGTTGAAACAAATAAGCTTTTGTTTTTCTGAAACTACTTCTAAAGAGCATCTTCTTTCTGTGAGTGAAAAGGATTCTTTACCAGGCCAGTTCTAGGTGAAGGCTTTTATTGGTGCATTTTAACTGGTTCTCTTACTGAAGTAATTGCTGAACTTCTCAGCGTTAAGCGTGGCGCTCATGAGGATGACTTTGAGGTCCCGTCGAGCACTTAACAAGTCTTTGACGATAGTAAGAAGAACGTCAGACTGAAGACTCCGCTCGTGAATCTCATCCAGGACCAGATGACTGATGCTAGAGAGAAGTCTGAGAACAAGGAGAAAGGGATGAACTCTGAGAGAGGATGATAAACGAGACGGCAGCAGTAGATCACTTACGGATCTGAATGAAGCCACTGAAGGATGATCCCCGTTGTACAATACAGCACTGAGCCTTGTTTGCGAGGCAACCGGCTGAGAAACACAATGAGAAGGTATTTATCCTTTTCTTATCGACTCTCATTGGAAGCAGAACTTGTGTTACGCTGTTATTTCTTCTAAAGCTACACATCCCTGAACTCCTGTCTCTGGTTGCTATCTCCCTCTTCTGTTCCCGTGGAAACACTGATTCATATTCAGCCGCTAAGTTTTTGATTCACTCACCTCTGCAGCCGAATCTGATATCCACAGGACTTGCCCTCTCCCACCGACTCCGCCCGTTCAGCAGCAACCCTCTCTGCAACCTACACAAAAACATTTACATAAAAATATTATCCATCCATGGAAAAGTTCTGCTCCATGGGAGAACGCATTCCCGCCGAAGTAGATAATAACACACAGACCTTGTAATCAGAGCAGATGTAGCTCTCCTGCCCTCACTGTGAACATGGTTTTAAGCTCGCACTGATGATTGTTTCGATCATTTAAATTTTGTAATCCCAAATATTTCATACATTGGCTTCTTTAAACAAGCCATTTTTATTTTGAAATAAATTTATGCAAGGTGTCAGGTGAGGTGAAAACTATAGAAGCCTATTTACTCCCAGTTAAAAAATTATAATAGCATAAAAAAATATTTTCTCTTTAAAGGTTGTACATGTATAAGTTTTTTTACACGTAAAAATTTGAGATGTAAAGTCATACATTATGAGATAAAAAATGTACATAAAAATTTGACATTTTTAGATTAAAAGTAAAAAAAACTTGGGAAAAAAGGAGATAAAGTAAAAAAAAAGGCTCTCTGCCTTTTTTCGAACTCTCAGTTTATAAAGAAATGCTCTTGTTCTTACAGAGATGGCACTGATGCGCCGAGGCTGGGTGCAAACGACCCTGCAGAGCGAGCCCATACCCCTCTGGATGAAGTCATCTAGGATAAACTGAGTGACCTGGGTGGTCTTCCCACAGCCGGTCTCTCCGCTGATCACCAGCACCTGATGGGCACTGATCAGCCTCACCAGCTCCTGCAGGAAGAGAGAACAGGAAGTGGTGGAGCACAAATAAACTGCTTCATCAAGATCTTCAGAAAAACTGTACCTCTCTCATCTTGTACGAGGGCAGGTTCTCTCGAAATCTCTGCAGGGACAAATATTACACGATTGTAAATCTACCCCAAAGTGTGTAGCATGAAATCGGAAAGCATACCAGCATTTCAAGGTATCTGCTGCTATTTATCTTCTTCTGCTGATCTTTGACGAGCTCCTCATCCAAGCTGGGGATCCGCATCAGATCCTGGAGTAAATATTCCAGGTCTCTTTTATCTTGATCCTCTCTCGGGAGTTCCTCGTACTCGTTCTCAGACTCAGACTCCATCTTTGGCACTTTCACATCTATCTGAGACTTTGGAGGCTCATCCCCGTCAAAGTAACTGGAATGTAAAGGCTTGTGTTACATTCTGGTAAAGAGAGTGCTCCGTTGACGACAAAACGAATGCTTGCTGTTGTCAATAATCTAGGTTTCGTTTTGTTGAAAATAGATGTAAAATGAAACTTCCATAAAATCCTCATCGTGACAATGTGTCATCATTGCTCAAAGTCATCTTAAAATAACATGGTAAGTCATATTGAAATCATGCTAATTACACAGAACGTAATACTAGCTTTGTGCCGATATCCTAACAGGCTAAATCATGTTAGCATTGAGCTACTGGCATGCTAGCTTCATGGTAACAAGATGATAATGCATACTAGCATCATGTTAAATCCATGCTAATTCTGGCTAGTACCATGTTATGTTATAATAGCATCTTGCTAATGTCATTCCAAGTCATGTTCACATCATACCAATTAGAGTCATGTTAGCTCCATGCTAATTGATGTTAGCATTGGGCAGCTGGTTCGCTAGAAAAGTATTTACCATTAATTCACACTAGAATCATCGCTAATCATGACTGTGCAGAGATGCCTTTGTCTACGGTACGGTACATAGGTAGCAATGCTAGCATTGCGAGACACACTAATTTCAAGGCTAAATTACATTAGGATCCTACTAACTACATGGTAATTCATTTTGCCACTATGGTAATGACATGCTAAGGAGTTGGTAGATCAGTTTACTGTAACAGTGCTACTGCCATGCTTTCAAAGCCAATCATGTTCATTTATGATGAGTTTTTATGCTGTTGAAAATGAATGAGTCTAAGACGGTGAGAATAAAGTATTTAATTCTGAATTTGAAATAGGAGAGCATCACTGTCTTTTTGCACCTGTGTCCCATGGGCTCCTCCTTCACCCTCCTCCAGCTCTGAGACGTGGACGGATGCGCATCTCTCTGAACCGAGTGCAGCAAACGAGTGATGTGCTGCTCTCGCTTCTCATCCATCTGAACAACAGCCCTCTGAAATGACAGCCATGTATTGATTGTGTGTTTTCCTTGAGTTCTGCTCACCCGCGCTGATGGTTTTACTGTCACACCGACACCAAAATATATTCCACCTCAGTGCATCTTACGTGAATAAAATAGAATGCGTCATTTTCAGGTAAAATAATTGATTGGAGAATTTAATCGTCATTTGATCTACGTTTTTCTCATTAATTAGTTAGAGACAAATTAGAAACAAATCCTTTTAGGTGAGTGTGGGAATTCAAGATGCAGAGCAGAGGAATGTCAAAAAGAGTGATGATGATGATGATGATGATGATGATGATGATGATGTGTGAAATACAGTGGTACCCCGCGATACGAATGCTTCGAGTAACGAAATGTTTGAGATACGAAAGGTCTTGCAGGAAATTTTTTGCTTTGAGATACGAAGAAAAATTCGAGACACAAATAATTACAAACAATTCTGCTCCATTTTCCACTTCTTTGTCTCATGTCGCGCTGCGCTTCCGCTTCCTTGCGCCCCTTTCTCCCTGTGAAGAAAGTGTGCTTTAAGGGGCTGAAACGTCTGGTATAGATTACCAATAATGTACTATAACAAATGTTGGAGTTAAGGCGTCATAAAAGAAACAATGTTTATAATGTGGAAAGTGCTGTTCTGTAGCGAAAGTTAGAGAAACCCAGTGACGCGTCACAGAAGCGTCTCTCCATCCCATCTCACACGCGCGGTACTTGTGCGGTGTTGGTGTTAGAAATTTGTGAAATATCTCGAGAAAGTTAACCTTCATACATAGTGCCGCAATGTTTTCCACCTCCACTGACACATCGCTTCACTCAAGGTAAGGTTTCACATTTGTGTACATATTACATATTTTGCTTGTGTTTTATTCTGTTTTATTATCATTTATTACATTGACAATGTGTAGATTTAAGTATTGAAGAAACGTTACTTGATTTTTCTCTGGTTTTCCATTTTTTATCTACTTATTCTGTTGTTTCTGAGAGCCGTTGCACGGATTAGGCGTTTTACACGGAAAACTTGCTTCGAGATACGAACGCCACCCTGGAACGCATTAGTTTCGTATCTCCGGGTACCACTGTATGTAGGTGCTTCATTAATAATCGCCTTAAGAGTTAAAATGTTAAAGCAGATTCAGTGGAGAATAAATGTTGATTTGCTCAAAAATAATAATGACACCAGTCATCTGCTGGAGAAGAAACTGAGAATGCTTCATCAAAATAACACTTCAGCTTTTAGTACAAAACATGTTTTGGGAATTATTTATAGCCGAGTTGTAGTGGGAATGAGCTTGCCATTATTCACTAATAAAACAAAATAACACCCGGGGGCACCCAGCTGCGTCACTCACCGATCTTCGGTCCTCCTCCGATCTTTTGATGCCTCCCCGCTTCGCATACCACAGTCCTATCTCTCGACCCTTTAAATGAGCAGGATGTTTCCCTCTTGCTCTTTGTGCTCCCCCAAATCCTTGCTCTTTTCTCCATCCGGAGCTTTCTTCACCTCCACCGTATCCAGACTCTCCATCCCATCTAGGCGCCGCATCTCCAAATCTTCGACCTCCTCGTCCTCTCCGGCCACGTCTGTTATCGTAATTATGATTCATACCACTTCTAGATCACAGTTAAAAGATAATTTTGGTTAATAAATATATGAAGTGGAGACATAACAACATTCCCGCATCTTTAAATAAATTCTAGCAGAACGACTGTCGCAAGCCCATGACGAACTCAACGGCGACTGATATATACGTAAGTGATACGCATGCGCAGTTATGGCGAAGGTACCTGTTTTTTACAGTATTCGGTCCTTGTCACCGATTTATGTTGTAATTTTTATTTTATTTTATATGTTTGCAATATTTGAAACTTGTAAAATAACTCAATGTGAATATAAATAAATGATAGATGGCTATTAAATTCAATAACAATGCAGAACTTAAATTAAATATTATATTCTAAAAATAAATATATTAATAAATAAACAAAAAAATCTGTGTTTGATTTATTGATTTATTTCAATAAATAAAATAATATAGGAAAATAAAATGATTTAAATAAACATGAAGTGTTAGGAATAAATTGACAATGTACTGAAGGATAATTATGAGAAGTTGAATTAAATGAATTGAATGATACTTTAGATAAACTTAAGCATGAAATTATTCATGTTTATAACAAATGTACAAATTTACCATAATTCTTACTACGTATTCTGATATAAAAACACATTTACTCCAAAACTAGTAAAGACTCTGGTAACATGATTCATTACTTTATTTCAGTAGTTTCAGATTATTATAATGTGTTACAAAATGAAATGTTACTTTCTAGGAACATCGTTTTAAAGCAACTGATTGTGCAAATGCTGCAGATATGTAAAGTACAGGTATGAACAAAAATGGGAGGTGGGGGGGGGGGGTCATTTGTTTCAATAATTTGTGATTGTAACAAAAAGTGAAACATGTAAAGTTAAATATTAAAAGCCTTTATTTGATTACATTTGAATAATTATGGATTAACTAAAAAAATAAAAACAAAAGTATAACATCATGACATGCTGTGTCCCAATCAAGAGCCAATTAATGTAATTAATCCAGGGGAAGACTGCTGCTTTTGCTGCTTTGCAGTAGACCATTATTGACAGCCACCAAAAGGATGAGTTTCTTAGCCTAGAACTAGAAAGGAATCTTTCGGAATGCCAAGTGACCACGAGATCCATAACCCACACCCCTCGAGCGGTTGTTAGTTTTAAGTGCGGCTGCGGTGTTAAAATGTACTTTAAACAATTTAAAATCCTATTTTCCACCACACAAGACCCCAGAGTCTGGAGGAAAAATGCAGAGGCGCAAAAGTAGGGGGCTTAAAGTCCAGTATGATGTTTTCACAGTGAGGGATGGCTTAGGGAGCTGTGGCATTTGCTGGTGTGGGTCCACTGACTTTTATTAAGTCCAAAGTCAGTGACTGCAGTGATAAGCTGAAGGCCTAAATTGCAGCAACTTCTGCTCCTGTAACACCCCAACTGTCTCAAAGGCTGATCAGCCCCATGCCATGCCTCCTGGAATCAGTGCAAAGGGAGTTTTTGAAAACCTAATGCAGAACATCAACACACTTTCAGAAGGAAACATATATTTATGTCCTTTTCCAATCAGTAATCCATAGAGATTAACATTGAAACAAATTAAGGCTTTTGTGTGTAGTGAGCTAACGTAACATATTATCATTTTATAACAAAACAAATCATTAAAATAAATGGACTTTCCATCAATATGAATTTTTTGGCACTTAACTAACCCAAATCGTTTGTGGAGCACCGGTCCTGGCACCAGAGTCTGCATCCTGCTGCAGAACTATCATCCAAGAACTGACGTGTGGCACCTCTAATCTGACAGGAAACACAGACTTTACACCGCAGTGAGATTTACAGCTCCAGCTCTACCCTAAACGAAAGCTCTACACAATGGTTCTTCTAAAGCACCAAGCACATCAGTCTCCCTGCTCACGCTCTTGTCTCCGATACGCTTCATTGAGCAGCTGTATCTCCTCCTGGTAACCTTTAGCCTCCTGGTGCTGCTTCCGGCTGTTTTGTCGATGCGCTTCCACCGTATCCGGAATGTGAATGTTGATGGGATCCTCGTCCGGGTTCCTTGTGGGGATTATCAATGAGTAGGAAGCCGATTCCCCCAGGTCACATGACACAAAGCGGTTCTCCCGCCGAGAGTAGCGTAATGAAGGTGAGCGGGCGTGTGTGGACGACTGGCTGATGTTGGATATAATAGAGACGCTGTCCAAGGCCTCCTCGTTGTTGCAGATTTCTAAAACTTCCAGACGGATTTTCACATTCGTGTCTGCGACCCGCAACTTTCCGGACCCCGAGCTGGAGTCCGGTTCTTCCTTGCAAGGTTCGTGACCCACTGATTTGGAACGGTAGACCTCACACTTCTTCACGGTGCTGGGAGAAATCTTCAGGCCGTCGCTGCTTACTTCATACGTCGAGAGGGACAGTGTTTTGCCAGTGGGGGCTTGGAGAGATACGGTCCCTTGGAAGGCACAGATCGGAATGGCTAACCCCGCCATGGATTTCTGCTTGGAAAAAAACAAAGACGTCAAACAACGTACCCCAACACGACCCAGTGTGCTAATGGTCCTGGCGTCATCTTTCTTCCAAAAATATTTAACTATCTGTTTATTACGTAAGACAAGCAAAGGGTTACACCTTGGTGCGACCTCTTTAGCTTTCCACCGAAACAAACAGCATTTTTGTTTCCCTCTTTCAGCCCCTTTTGAGGCACTTCGAGTGTGGGTCTGCTCTTATAAACGCCGACTAATGTTAGTTGTGTGTTTCAGGCATTATCCTGCTGACAAACAAACAGAATAAACTCCTCCCAAGGAACTTCTGTCGCTGTATTAATCACATAAACCCTGCTAGAGTCAAGTTTAATGGAAGAGGCTCCAGACAAGAAGAAACACAAAAGCTGAGTTCCTGGTTTACACAGCACATGACTCTCTGCTGTGGACAATCAAGCCACTCGCTCGCGGTGCTGGCGCAACGGCTCAGCACAAGGCTTATAATAATATATCTAAATTCACCAGGGAACAGACAAGATCTCCACTAGCCACAGATCTTTCCCTGGGAACGAGTGCTGCTAACCTTTTGAGGTGTGATCAGCTGGAAATGACGTCTTCGTCAACCTTTCAATGCTGAGTTTGAATCCCACTGTGCTACCTCCTGATAGGTCCATGAGGGTGTCACTCAAACCTCATCCGGCTACACTTGGATGGTATTTCTCTGTGTTTAGGTTTGAAATAAAGCAGCGTTTCTGTTGAAAACTCTTAAACTCTTGCTTCTTCTTTACTTTATGACAAATATTCTCTTACATTTCCTTCTTTCACAGCATATTGCCAGAACTCTCTCTATTCGACACCTGTGCATCGCACTAGAATGCTTTTTCTTCTTTCCAAAGGCCCAAACCTCTTCTCCATTCCTTTCTGCTTTTACTTTTAAAACCCTTTTAAACTGAGCATTCAAGTGCTTTATCTTAAGAAAATTTCAGAACTCAAAATTATTTTTATTTTTTAAAAACTGCTTTAGTGACAAAGTTCCCTTGAGTTTCAGATCTTTGTCACTCGCAGACATTGGTCCTCTTCCGGTACTGATGGCTACAAATGAACTGATGCCTGAAGATGAACACGAGGAGCTGCTCTGTTCCAGGGTGTACAGCTACCAAACGTCTGTTCAACCGACCAGCAGATGCTGCTCTAAAAAAGAGCGAGCCAGTGTTTGGAAGAACATTTCTGATTCTGTACATTTCAGAATCAACATTTTCTATGCGAGACTATATCACAACATACTCCCACAAATGTAGTCCACTCATTGCAAACAAGATTTGCACACAAAAAAGTGATTTTTCTAATAAATTAATTTAAGGAATGAGTTCAAATTTTATATAAAGAAAGATATACAGAATGTATATATATTCAAAATAGGAACAGAGGATTAGACAAGCATGCTTGAAAGATTCTGAATAGAACTCGAGGCATGTTTTTGATGAGGAAACAACACTAAAAGGAGGAATGTCAGAAAAGTCGATCATGGCCCCTTTCATTAAACCCAGTGATATGATGAGGTCTAAAATTTCAGCGCCCGTCGCCCCTTACGTTAACAATGTGTGAGTCCAGCTCAGCACTCTTTTGCTCAAAGGAACTGCTGTGTCTTTGTCTCATCGAAGCTCATCTCACCTGTCTGGGAGTCCTCTCTGATTTACTGCGGCACCACTCCCAATCCGTCAGCTCAAACTTCTGGCACTCCTCGTGTGAGCGTCTCCTCTCAGGACCATCAAACACAGATGAATCGTCTAAGTGAAGATCCTCCAGATCACAGGGAGACACTCTGTCCCTCTCTGAGGAGCTCAAAGGCTGCCGCTGCAAGCTCTCCTCCAGCAACAGTTGGTGGTGGAAGGAGCCATCCTCTTCTGCGACGGCACTGAAGCGACTGCTCTGAACGCTGTCCAGCACTCGCTCTCTGCTCTCGGAGAAACTGCCGCTGTACAAACCGTTAAACGAAGCTCGCTGGCCGTGAGAGCTCTTGGAGATTCCAAATCCTTTGTGAAAGGAGAGGTTGAACTCAAATCCTCGTTTCTTTCCTACAAACACAGAAGACAAGGAGACAGAAGACAAGACCATGCTGGACCTCATGTGGCTGGAGGGTCAGTAATTCCTGAAGACGAAGGCACTGAAGCAATGGAAAGGCTGCCTGAGCGGCTTGCTCCATCCACCAATGCACAGATTGCCCAAGTGATGCTGACCATCCTGATCTAAGCATGTGGAGCATGCCCCGGTGCTGTAGGGTGGTCATGCATACTACTGAGCCTCATTCTGACTGATTTTCAGGACATAACTAATCTAGACCTCGGTGGGTTAAATTGTTCAATCGTAGAGATGTGTTATTATAGCACTCCCTGTTTTTGAGCACTGTCTGTAGGATCAAAAGTACATAGAGTAATAATCTTCAGGTGTTGAATTAGACTTTCTCATGACCCTTGGCTATTTTCCTGTGGCATCTCTATAACTTTCAGACAAATTTAGAAATTTTCTGGAACATCCTGCTCTGGCAAGACATCACAAAATGGCAAACTGAAGCAGACATCACGTCAGTGTTGTACCAACCATTTGAAAGCTCAGATCCTACACCTCGGTGACAGCTGATGAAGCATCCACACGGAAGGTGGACCCAGCGCTCGGACAGCATGAACACCGGGGTGACCAGCGGTGAGAGGAGGCTCAGCAGAAAGCACGGCGTTTCCAGGGACGAGCTGTGCATGTGGAGATGACTCAGCAGGATCTGGATCTACGAGTGAAAGAAAGCACATTTGTCTGACTACGATCAAACTTTAGTCACACCCATCTTTAAACTACACAGTAGAACCGTGTAGAATGTTTAGAATCTGTGTAGAACATGGATTCAAATCTAGGAGCTTTCTAGGAGTTAGTGTTTGGGTGAAGCCATTTATTGTCAATCAACTGCGTTTGGAAAGAAACGTTCCAAATATACCCTGATCAAAACTTTTACACAAATTACAGGCTGTTAAATTTAATTTTAGGAAGTGTGGAGAACTCTGTCACTTCCCCACTCAGAGTTAATAAAGTAAATGCTTATTTTCGAGCAGCTCACCATCATCGGGGTCCACAGAAGCATTCGAGCAATGGCAAGAATCACAGAGAAACACTTCTGAGAGTAAACCAGGGGCGAGTCTCTGGCACGCCGAGCTCCGTGCTTCTGCAAACGACCGTTTTCCCCAGAACTCAAGAAGAAAGGTGATCCAGTCTTCGAGCTGAACTCGCTGTAGGCTCCCAAACTTCTCTCCAAGCTTTGGTGGGACTGAGAGGGCACTTCGAAATCGCCTGGATGTATTATCCTCCAAGTCTCCGCGGAGCACATGAGCTGGTGAACAAGAGGAACGGAGCACACAAGAAGTCCACACAAACACAGCGAATGAACAGCGAAGAGGAGCAGCACATACGAGCTGCGGGTCTCCGGGAGACAGCCGATGGAAGACGGTGCGATGCGGCCCCATCCGGATGCGGGGAGGATGCTGAGCACCAGACTCGCCGTCCACACAACCAGCAGCGCCACTGACACCCCGAGAGCTTGCCGGGGGCTCTGGTGAACCCCAAAACGCCTAGTCACGTAGGAAGTGTAGCCAACAATGAGGCTGGCTTTCATATTGCTTGACAAGCCTTGGAAAACGTACAAGCATCCCGAGAGTGTGCAGATGACGCCGGATCCGGTGAGCGCGGCGCTCCTCCATTGCGAGACCACAAACAGCGCGAGCGGCACGACGCTGATGAGGTCGTCTATGGATAAAGACGCGATTATAAGACACAGTGAGGACCTAACGGCCATCCTGGCGAGTGACGATAATGAGTATACTCCTCCCAGGAGAGTGGCGCTGATGATGGCAATTGATAAACCAAAGAGAAGGTTCCCGTTGGGCTCCGCATCCACATTCAGACTGGTTTTGTTGGATAAAGATGAATCGTTTGTCCACGACATTTTCCTTCAGCTCAATTTTGCCGACCATATAGCTCCAATATTTAATTCTTTAAAGAAGCCTGTGAGTGGCTTTGGCGTGTGTATGCCAAGCAGGAGCGCGGAGAGCGAGGCGCTCATGTCTGCGGGAGGGTTAGTTACAATCGATTATGGGGAGTCGATCGTGTCAAAAACACCCTCGTTAAAGAGCATACGTCAGATGTAGTTACCATCAGTCAAGTAAATCTGTGCAAAAACACAATACAAACTGGACCAAGGCCAAAAGCCTAAAATTAACAAATAACAAGGAAACAAAATGGAACCTCCAAATGTGCTAGGACCAAAATCTCTTTTGAACATTTTTATCTGATTGATATAAATAATATGTAGTATCCAGTAGACAAGCGTGGACACATTTTTTTACATTAATGTAAAACTGCCAGCAAACCACCAACAAAGATCCAAAACAACTGTTTAGAAGACTCTGATAATGACGATGGACATGATAATGGGGAAATTGTGGCAACATTTATTTTGCCACAAAAAAAGTCATTCTACCGTAAATCATTTCACTAAGCCAGGCCGGATGAAGTTAAAGTTTCACATATACGCACACAAATTCTGTCGACTTTACAGACTGTGAAGTGACCGCTTCTCCTCCCAGTAACTCTGAATCAAGCAGCTCTAGCCTGTATGGCTTGTTTACAATTGATGCTATGGCGCCCTCTAGTGCATCTGGTTTTTGATGTAAAAACCTCAAACTCTAGCTGTGTGAACTTGATCGTCCACGCAAAGGGAAATATTTAATGGTAAATAGTTGAAATGTCCTCTTGTATAAGTGTCTTTTATTATTACTGTATAAAATACTGTCGATGCTAACAAGCTAATGTTGTGTCGCTGCATTCTTTACAGTTAAACACCGAACTGGGGTCTCTCGGGCTTCTGAAGTTTCAGGCTTCTGTTCCAGTTTAAAAGCAGTGAGCTTCAAACCAAATAAGTTTTATCCCTTATAATTTTGACTCAAGTGGTACGCACATCTCACGCCAGGTTGGTATCGTTTTTATTTGCGTGATTAAATGCTTTGTCATAGATATTTGAAGTCACCGATACAGAACTGCAGTGACAGTGACATGTTTCCAGCCGGACTGAAAAAACAGGTGCACTTTAATAGCGCTTGTTGTAGTTTTTGAGGGGAAATTACAAGTGTCACACTTTTGCTCCTCGCAGTTTCTCTGGTTTGCTTAAGTATACATACACAAAACCCTCAAATGAAAAACGGAGAGACGAGCTCAAAAACGGTTAATATTTGTAATTTGTTTAAATTATTTGTATGAGTGTTTCATAGAAATCTAAAACCATATCGTTGAGTTTAAGATAAAAAAAAAAAACGTTTTTTGCGTTGATATTATTTATTTGTTTATCCATCTATCCATTTTCCAACCCTGGTACCCCCTAGACCGGTCCCCTTGGAATGGACTGGATCCATTCCAAGGAGAATTTATTTATTTATTTATTTATTTATTTATTTATTTATTTATTTATTTATTTATTTATTTATTTGTCTCGATCCTCTGTAACATTTTATTTACATTCCTTAAATATACATTACTAAAGTGAATCTCGTTCATATCTGGTGGCTTAAATCCAATGTAATTACACTGCAGACAACATCTGACATATTGGTAATCTTTATTCATTTGCAAAATGCTTCGCAGTAAAATACGAGTACGATTTTTAGATTTTTTTCACACAGCACTTTGTTACTTTTGCATGAGCAAAAAAAAAAAAAGCTTCAGTTCACGATGAGCCTGCACGATATTGTCCTCTTGCACAAGGGGGCGATGTTGCTTTTTTATGATCCCACACATCCAAAAACTCTTCAGAACCTGCGTCAGTTACTAGCAGCATCTTCTCTGGGTTGTGATGGTTAAGTCCAGTCAGTGAGAGATATGGAAAGAAACAACTATTAAAATAATAGACTCTAACAGTGCTTTGTGAATACTTTAACTGGAGAGTGTTTGCTTCTAATCTCTGATTTTATGAAAATGTCAAAATAAAACTGCACAGCAATCTACCACAATATTTCAGGAAAAGTCGAGTTTGAGATTGTGATATGTTCCAACCTAAAAGCTTAACCTCCAGGTTTTAGAAAATGTGAATAAGAGGAACAAAAATCATTTTTATTTATGCAGGACCTTGCATTTCTCTGCGAGAGATCTCTCAGTGGGAGATTGATGCTGATTTGCTGTAAATTTCCTAAGCAGCAGAGTAACTAACTGAAAATACATCAGTCAAGTTCACGTCAATATAATTGGTGGTAAAAATAAACAAACTCGTTTTTTTAATTAAATATGTATTTTTTATTTAAATTCAAGTCTGTTGTCAAATAGAGAGGAACATCTGTGATCATCTCTGCTTGAATCCGTCAGGATCTTGTTTCTTTTTACTATTTAAGGAATTACACAAATATTGTAAAAAGACCTATATTTTTCCTTAACTGTAAAATAAATGTTAGTCTTGAAAGTTTATTTAAAATGTTTCTCATTGCTGTTATGCGACTATAAAAAGGTCAATGTTCCTTTAAATTAAACTTAAATCCCACCAAGCCTCACTTGAGTTAAAGGCGTTAAAAGAAACATGCTGAACGCTGCTGTTTTCCCGATTTTTTAACCGTCTCTTTGCGTAAATAAATCCTATTTCTTTTTTGCAGCAAGCTATCATTACTGATATACTCAGTGGCCACTTTATTAGGTATACCTGTTCATCTGCTCAAATTTCTCCTCAGCCAATCACACGGCAGTGCAGACGATCTGCTGCAGTTCCAAATGAACGTCAGAATGGAGAAGAAAGGGGATTTAAGTGGTTTTGAACGTGATATGTTTGCTGCTGCCAGACGGGCTGGTCTGAGTATTTCAGAGACTGCTGATCTACTGGGATTTTCAGGCACAACCATCTTTTGAGTTTATAGAAAATGGTTAGAAAAAGCAAAAATCTCCAGTGAGCGGCATTAACTATGCTAATACTTTCGAGATGGCTTTAACAAAAGCATAAAAACTGTCTCTTCTCCCTCTATATACAGTAGAGTGTTTCTGGAGTGTAAAGTTATAGAAAAAATATGCTAATAAAATATTAAGAGACTTTTTTTAAGTGGCTAAAGACTGCCTCTTCAGAATTAATCAGCTAGATTCAAGAAGTTTTGTGCCACCCTGTGGTCTGGATTATTTCTGTTTTATATCTAAAAGTATATTTTGTTTCCTCCATACATTCACTGCTCATCACCAGTGACAAATTCTTTATTTCGAACACAAAAATGTACATCAAAAATTACTATAATCACGAGCAAAAATCCTCCTTGTGAGCTTGAAAAGAAAGTACAAGTACATATGGGATTTGAATAAAAATGTTTTCAGTGATTCCTCCATGAAAAGTCTCTGACAAATAGACACACAACTCCACAAAGTATTCAACAGCCACACGGTTAATATTTACAAGCATTAAATGGCATTTTGAGATTTGGTGTGTACAAACAGGAGACACCCTGCAAGTGCTCGGCCTCTAGATAAGTACTATTCACACAATAAATTACCGAAGTGCACAGCGGCCATTTTAAAGAGACGGATCTGAACATACTGAATTAGAAAGGTACCACAGAAGCTAGCGAGGATTTGTAATTAGGTTTCTGCAAACCACTCTCATGGTAGAAACACACCGTCACGTTTGTCCACCTGAAAACAACTCCGATTGGTGCGTTGATACCAACTGGGATGTCAAAATAAATGTTGTACTGGAAAAAATATTTTTGGGTTGATCTTTGAGACAGAACAGGAAATGCATCACAAACAGGAAGTGGCAAGGTCTTAAAAAGCACTGCTCCAAGGTGCCCAGTCTCTTTTCTTACCTGTCTTCCTCTGTCTTTCCCCTCCCCTATTCTCTCCCCCTCCCTTCCCATTGTTTCTCTCTCTAATACAGTGCTGTGTGTTTAGCTGAATAATGTCTACATGTTTGAGTTAAATAAATCCACGTTTTCTGTTGAATCTTTCAAACTACTGCATGCAAAGTCTTCTTTCTTCATTTAAAACAAATATTTCATTACAATATCTTTTGTTTTGCCACAATTGGGGTATTGTATGCATTATGTTGTGCACTTGGATTAGAAACACCCCCTACAAAACTGTTCTCGGCGGTTTGCAGTGCGCGTTGAGCAGGTTCTGATTGTCTCTGTTTTTCTCAGAGTCTCTTCTGGTGGTTTTGAGTGTACAGAAGGGGTCAGTATGGATCTCTTTCTCATTGGATTTTAGTGAGCGTGTGCATTTAGAGCTGAGGGTTTCTTTGATGGTTTCTCCATTGCTTTGGGAGGTTTCTCTGAGCATCTTTGATCTTAGTCTCTCTGGTTCTCTAAGAGCATCCCTGAGTTTTTCAATCTTAATTCATCTGGATGATGCTCCAGTTGTTTCTCTGATTGTCTTTTTTAGAGAGTCTCGTCGAACATTTCTGATTGTCTCTGAAAGGTTCTCTGGTTGTTTCTGTGAGCATCTTTGCTCTGGTGGTTTCTAAGATGATATCTGACCCTTTCTCTGAGTGTATTCATCCAAAGTTTATTCATCATTATTACCTGACCATCTCCAGTTGGTTATCTGGTTGTCTCTGAGAGTTTTTGGAGTTTTTCTCCAGTTGCTTTTCTGATTGTTTCTCTTAGTTCGTCTTTGATTGTCTCTTGGGAAATATTTGTTTTTTTTTTTCTGAGAGTTTTAAAACTTTTCCATAATCTTGTGCTCCTACAGTGGTATTCAAAAGTTTGGGCACCCCTGTACATCTTCCTTTATGCATCATTGTTTGTCTGTATGAGACATCTCAGTTCAATATATCGTATAGAAGACAAGCACACTGATATTTGACAGGTGAAATAAAGTTTCTGGCTCCCTTGTCATTTTATTGATTTCAATACCTTTAGCACAAATTATTAGAACTCATCATTGGTTTGGTGACCTCAGTGATCTTTGAGCTCCACACACAGGTGAATCCAATCAGGAGAAAGTGTTTAATGGCGGCCGATTGTAAGTGTTTCTCATCTTCTCTAGCAGCATGGGAGCCTCAAAACAACTCTCAGATGAGCTGAAAACAAAGATTGTTGAGCCTCATGGTTTAGGGGAAGCTCTCGGTTTCAACAGTGAGGAACATTGTGCAGAAAAGCGCAGTTCTAGGGTTAGCAAGAGCTAGCAAGAAAAAAAATCTCTAACAGGGTGGTGAGAACAGTCACGGAGTGACTGTTTAACTATTCAGAGCACTTTAAACGAGAAGATTTTTTTTTAAAATAATTCTTGCACTTTTTCCATAAATCAAATAAACTTGATTAAAATTTTCGAATATTACAGTGTTTGTCACCTAATGGATATTTCCGATCCAGACAACCAATTGTTTACAAAGCAACGTCACAAAAATGTACAGGGGTGCCCAAACTTTTGCAGTGTATGTCGTGTTTTGTCAGTTCACTCCTCGTGTTTCTGATTTCCTGTCTGAATGTTTATCCAAGCATTTCTCTGTCTGCGTTTTGTAATTGTATGACATACGTACGCACAAAAGTGTTTCTGTGTTTTTCATTTTTCTTTTTCAAAACATCACTAAACATTTGGAAGGAGCTAAAAAAAAATCAGAAAGTATCAAAAGTGAAAAGTGCTTGCAATAAATACAGTTTCCCTCTCGTTGATCATGATTGTGCTGCGCTGCGAGCTGTTAATCAGGAGTTAGCTCATGCTAGGATTTATAATGTGTTCAAAGCAGTCAGGATCCCTGAAGTGTACGCCTGCAGCGCTAGAAACACATCTAAACCTCTGCTGCACGAGGGCAGAGGCTACATGGTGTTCTGGGTGGAGCGACGGGTGTTACTCCTGGCTGAGGTTCCGGTGCAGGTTCCTGTTCTGGCTGTGTCTGTTGCGGCTGCGGGCGGAGCTGAATTTGTTCGTGCAGCCGGGGATGGTGCACTGAAGAAGCAGGCGTAGGTGGACACTCCGGTAGTGGGCTCGTAGAGATCCACGAGAGCTGAAGGCTCGCCCACACAGCTGGCACTGGATGGACGCAGGTGTCACCATGTGTGTGTGGGGCCGCATGTTCTCACCCAGGCCATCACAGCTTTCCTCCCCGTCCTCCATGGGGAGTCCGTCTTCGCTGCCAGAGTCTCCAGAAGAGCGACCACTGCCCCGGGTGCTGAGGTCCAGCACTGCCCCCAGGTCCGACTCAAACTCTTCAGCAACATTTCTCTCTGACGCTCCAAATTCAACAGCATCACCACTGGATTTGCTCATGGGGATGACCCTGCTTGTCTGAAGGTTCAACTGACCTTGAGGGTTTGGGATCTCCTTGGGGATGCAAATTGCTCCAACTGCGCCATTGGTGTTCAGCAGCCGGAGGTGCAGGTTCAGGTTTGCACTGTGCCTGGATGAGAAAAAAACATGCTGGAGTTTCTGGCTTTTGCGCCAAGTGCCGTCATATGACTATCCTACATCCCCCCCCCCCCGGACCTTTGTTCTTACCGATCTCTGCTGCGGCGGGAAGGAAAGGCTGCATTGCATCCTTCCACGGTACACAAATGGAGCTCCCTCAGGTGGACATTTCTGTAGTGCATTCTGACACTGTAGGGATTTTTAAAGCTCTTCCTGCAGATCTGGCATGGGTTCGAGTGCTCATCCCGCTCTTCTCTGCAATCTAAGCTCTGGATCCCAGGCTCAGAGCCGCACAGATCACTGAAGTGAGTGTACCGAGAGCTACTTGGTGTCTCCTCACTCGCCCAGAACTCCTGCTCTGAGTTGGGTTTGCTCAGTGATGCTGGAGATAGAGGGAAGCTGTGGTGCCAGTGTCCGGCCCGCTCCTCATCTGCCATGGGGCTGACGGGTGGACTCTGCTGCTCAGCCATGGTTTCCTCGGCTGCTTCCTTGTTGATCAGGCTCTCATCATGTCCCAGCTCTTCTTTGGCAATGCTCTCCGTGTCCGACTCCTCCTTTTCAATCTTGATGGGCATGCTGGACTTGCGGGGCTTCTTTTTTGGTGTGGGTTCGATTTGGGTACCAGGTATCGAGGAGGAAATAGGTGGCAGGGAAGGTAGGGCTCCGGGAGTATGTGCCAGCTCTGCAGGTGGCACTAAGCTCCTGTAGAAAGGCAACACCGGCTGTACGGTCTTCAAGCTAGGGAAGAGGACGCTGCTTTGTCCTGGTCCAGGAGGTTTGGGTCAGAGCTACGAGTGAGGAACCCTGTGCTAGTTTTGCTCTCCGATCCAGAAGGGCTTCTATCTTCTCCAAGGCCTGGGTCTTGACCTGGGCACAGAATTCCACGTATGTCCTTGTCTCGACTATTGCGGTTGATGGGCATGTGCAAGCGCGGGTTTGGGTTGGCACTGTGGCGGTTACGGCTGCGCAGGGAGCTAAAGACCATGTTGCAGCCCTCCACGGTGCAACGGTGCTTGATCTTCAGATGCACCGCATTGAAGTGTATCTTCAGCGTGCCTTTATCGTAGAAGGTTTTTTCACAGGCGCTGCAGAACACTCTGCCTTTCTTCAGCGACCCACTCTTGTCAATACAGCGTGTCCTAACCTCGGGACTCCCGTGCGTGTGTTCGGAGGGCGTGGATGGTCCACTCAGGCTGAGCTCCTCCAGCTCCAGCTTTGGAGAGTTGTTTTCCTGGAGCAGCTCCGCTCTGGTTGTAGCAGTAGTGAATGCACCTGCACCATCCAGGGGGACTTCTGTACACTCAAGCCCAGCCAGAGGCTTCTGTGATCCAGAGGGGGAGCTCAGGAACGGGGCTGGACACGAGTAGACTGGAGGGGAGGTAAGGAGCGGGAGTACCACTCCTCCACTGTGAAGTGCTGTCTCAAAGTGGTGTCTTCGATTGCTGCCAGATGCGTCTTGCTCCTCTGTCGGCCGGGAAGAGCTCTTTTCTAGGAAACTTTGAATTTCTGAACCAGAATAAGCTCCAGGTACGAGCACTCCCTGATCCTCTTGGTCCTGCAGCGCCATCCTTTCCACGATGGACTTGGTTTCGCCAAAGCGAAGGAACTGCTGCAGTGCCACCACCTCCTCGTCGAAGCTCATGACAGCCCAGCGGTCCAGCACCTTCCCAGATATGTCCTGAACACACACAGAATATCTTGAAGGTTATGAATTCCAAACTAGCAAACGTGCCGCTCTTGAGGCCAACCCCACACCATGTCTTCTGACAGATTGACAGAGGAACTAAATAACCAGTCATCAGAGCTCTAATGCGTGTGGATATGTGAGGGCTAATTACTGCAGCAGAGAGCGAGACGTTCAGCTGTGAGACTTCTCTTAATTCAGGCGAGGTGGGTTTCCCTGTCTGAGCAGAGATCAGAGGCTGGTCGAAAATCAGCCCTGAGCACCAGCAGGCTTTGAACGTCCTGCTGCGGCCTTGTGTTGAGGCAAAATAAATATTTGATCATACAGCATTGATCAGGAGGTCTGAGGAGGATCTCCACCAGAGGAACTACAACCAGCCGTTCAAGCACCTGAATGCTTGAATAGCTGACAGAGCGCAGACATCTCACCATGGGGCTTTTGAGGGAAAAGTGTGACAAAACTGCTGTAATGCTGCTTTGCCTGAAGAATTAGGGAGAAAATATTACCCGGGATTGAACAAAGTGTGTGTGAGAGAAAGGGATGCTTCTTACTCTGCTTCTTTTGAAGTTTGTCTACATTTTTGATCCTGATCGAATGTACCCTAAGGTCAATATGTATTTGATTGTGCAAGAAATCATGGAGGGGTCTAGAATATGAAGGGTCAGAATCTGGAAATGTAATGATTTTTAAACAACTTATTTGTAATTTAAGTATCTCGGAGATACAAGTACCTCCTCTGCTTCTAATTGGCTGGATTGTGAGTGTTTTCCAATGAGACGAGAATGATTCATTCAGGCTCGTACGTTACTAGATAGCGGTTATTTCATGGGCGGAGAAGATGCATGTGTGGTTTCTGGAAACAGTGAGAGTTGGGAAGCATGTAATAATCTCATCTGTAATTAAAATGGTAACAGATGACCATGGAGATGAGATGTGGATGTGCTCGCACAATGTTGTGGATTTCTTTATGTCAGTTTATAATTAGGATCAATAGACTTTCTCTGAATGACTTGCTTGCTGCAGCCTCTAGTGAGCGGTCAATGAATTGCAGCTTTGGTCACTTCCTGTTACTCATCTGAAGGGAAAGTAGCCGTTCTTTTTCTCTTTTAGTATGATGTAAATGCAAGAATTAAGCCTATAAATCTAACAAGATCTGCTTGAAAAGGTGGTCTCTTGATCTAATCTGATCAGAACAAAAACAGACCTGTATGTATAAAAAGAGGGAGTTTGGGGAATCTAAACCAGCTGCCATAGTCAGCCTCCTCCTGTGGTACTTTGGGCTTCATTTCAAATTTTCAGTGATTCATACAGTGTGTAGTATATGATGCAGCCCCCACCCCCCGTAGGGTCTTTAGTGCTGGATAGATATTAGCGTAGCCAAGTATTTCAAAACAGAATCGAATGAAGGCGTTGCAGCAGCAGCAGCAGCGGGTGGTGCATTACTACGAGATGCTTTCCCTTGTAATTATTTTATCAGTAAATTAGTTTGGTTTAGCGAGAGGTAAGAACGGCCCACATTGTATCCAGGGAAGACCAAAGCATTCAGTGTGAAGGGTGTAACTAAAAGGGCAGACAAATGTAAAAGAACCGAAGCACAGGTGTCAAAGCCGGTTGACGTTGGAGTAGGTGAGGGTTGTTCTCACTTGCAGAGTGTATCCTCGTATGTAGTCCTGAAGGCTCCAGTCCAGGGCGCTCAGAATCCGGTTCACCTCAGAATGTGTGAGGACACTGAAGAGCCGGTCCAGGAGGATTTTCATCCGGACCGGAATAGCTGAGGTGCCGAACAGAAGAAGACTGGCCACCTCTAGAACTCCACTGGAGTCGACCAGTTCAACTGCTGGAAGGGGGCGGAGCCTCATTTTGCTCAGAGCTGCAGGACACAAACGCACATCAGGATTCAGCACTTCACTGTTTGGATACAGAACTGACGGTGAATGCTTGTCTTTCACTCAGATGGTGGTTGTCGTCACATATTGCTCTTTAAAAGTAGTTCCAGCACGTTGAGATTTCACTGCCACATGAGTCAAGAGCGGGCGCTCAATGGGCTGCAACTTAAGGAAACGCATACAAAACGAAAACATTCACAAATTCAGAAAGCTTTTATCCGTTCAGGGGAGCACTTGCTGCAATTTGTTAAGACCCTAATTAAACTAGAAAAGCGCAGACTACAATCAAAAGGTTTCGAGAACCTCCTGGATCTGGATAATGCTCTGTGCTGATTTTATCATCCTGGTCACGGTGCTATCTGGTTATTGTTTGCCCTGAAATTCTGATGTGGTCTGCGCTGCTTGCTCAAATCTCCCTGCAGCTGAAGACTGCCCTGTCGAGCAAAGCCGGACTGAATCTGATCTGGTGAGTAGCTTCATGGAGGTTGCTGTAAGAAGAGATGCTAGACTTACAGAGCAAGAAAACTAAGTGACTAAAGAGAGCGGGAGCTCAGGTCAGATCTCCTATTCACTTTGTACATACAATTATTTCAAATGAGAGAGTACCATTACAAAACTGATTTTATTTGATTTAATAATAAGCAAACAGGCGACAACCTTACAGAAAATATATCATGTGAACAACAAAGCGAGCTGAACTGATGTGTAATGAAAGATCAAAAGAACCTTACAATATGCATATAAATAATATTACATATATGCAACTGGTAGACGCAAGTATTATAATTAGAAATATTTTTATATGATAGTTATTTAAATACGAGGCTGAATACCTTTCTTATTTTCTTTTATGAATGTGTAAAAACTCTTGACATCATTGTAGTAAGTATTATTGTCTGTCAGAATCCAAAATGCAAGAATATTTTAAATTAGGATTTTTAAGTTATTTCATTAAAATAAATAAATAGTGAAATTGTGTGCTGGACACATTTTCAGGTTCTATTTTTACATTTTTCTTATGGCTGCGTAATACCTCTTTACATATATATATATATATATATATAAATATATATATATATCAAGTCAAGAGTCAAGAATAATGACTATATATGTATATATATATATATATAGTAAGAATTATTGACTGTCAGAATCCAAAATGTAAGAATTTTTTTGTATAATTTTTTTAGTTTTAGTTATTCTATCCACAACTTGGCTTTTTAAGGAGACAAAGTAAAATCTAGTGAAATTGTCTTTTGGGGGGCACCACATTGCATATCCAGCAGCACTGCTGTTGATCATAGGATTCAAATCAGAGGATCATTGATGAAGAAACAAAACCTCATTAAAATGTCGTAAGCAAATAAACTGAATGATGAACGTGGAAGTGTTTTGAAACTTTTGTGAGACAAAGTCAGTGTTATTTCCATGTTTGAGCCTGGAATGAAAGAAATCCTCCTGGAGCTTTATCGAATGCAATGGTAATCACTCGTTGATATTAGCGTCCCAAGCTGTCGCTTACATTCAGTTCAGTGCTTTATCTGAGAAAGAATCTGGAAACATTGAGATATTGCTCCCGGTGTCGAATGAAACTGCATTAAAAGTCAGATAAATTAGAGATTCCAATCGCACCCTGTCTGAAGAGACTAATGGGAAGAATCAAACCCAAAGAGCTGTGGATTGTGTTCAAGGGCGGGCTTCAACTACAGGATAGTTAAGTCGGCAGTGATTTCAGAGTGATTGCGAAAAACCCAAACGCATTCAGCATGTTTTTACTTTTCCGATAACTCTTGCGTTACAATATCAAGAACATTCTGATGCATTAGTTCATGACGGCCATTGCAGTGCGTGGAGTCTCCTCTCAGATGTTTTCTAGTAGTTCAGAGGTCTGTGAAGAGTGAGAAACTCACCGTGAGCGACCCATCCATGTCTGCAGCTCTCACACACTCGACGCTTCAGTTTAGCCGGAGTAAAACTCTCGCAGCTGCAGTTTACCAGGGTACAGCGGATAGCCTGACACACAAAGACACAAGCGTCAGTCTGGTTCATTAAATGCTGAGGAGCAACAAAGTAAATCCGAGTGTCCTTCAGTGTCGAGTCCACGCTTTCTGCGATTCTTCTGCCCGTCTTTCGGGGGAAGTTGAATCGAGCGCACCTCTCAAACAATCAATCTCACACTTTCTCTGTGAACTTCTTCTTGTTCTCTGACATTCATCTCTCGCAGGGAAAGTGAAGCTTGTGTGGAGTGTTTCCTGTGCCTCACACTCCCACCTACTCCTCACTTCTCCGAGGTGGAAGAAACTTCTCAAAGCGACTCACACACAGATCAAACTTTCATCAAGGAGTGTGTTCTGACCTGCGCCATGTTCCCGCCGCTGAGCTCCAGTCTCTCCTTCATTCTCCTGCAGCTCCTGTCTGTACAAGCTCAAACATCACACACCCTCACACACTCTCTCCAAACACAGCGCTCGCTCGCTCGCTCGCTCGTGTGTGTGTGTGTGTGTGGGACAAGTGTGTGCCGGGCAGAGGAATGAGACCCTCCTACCACCAACCAGACTCCCTGCCTCTCACCTCAGGAGATGCACCCCCCTTACACACACATACACATGCCCCCTCCCCCGCTCAGCTGGTGCAGGGCATGACACACACTCTCTCTCAGATTTGATCAAAAGGAATCACAAAAGCTCTAATGCACTCAGGAGAGAGAGAGAGAGAGAGTAATGCACCGATCAATGCTCGCTCGCTCGCTCGCAGACACACGGCGAGCAGAGAGTGTGAGCCTTTCTGACAGCTGAGAGTAAAGCAGTGACCAGCCGATAACTTCAACCCGTGATGTTATACTCGTGCCACTTTTAGAGAACAGTTACAAAAATTGTGGGTCAAAGAATGAAAGGCAAGCAGAAGATAACCGCGTGGAGTTTAGGCCAGACTTGGATCAAATTGCTGGGTAACAACAGACCCAATCAACCTCCGATTGATTCCCTCGGCGACGCTAATGCTCAGTGTTGAAACAGACCGTACTCGATGTAATGTTACACTTCCTGATCAGGGACAATACGCTCAAGTGATGCACTCTGATGATACTCTCCGCAACTATTTCGTGATGGGTGTTGTGGAGGTCACCGGTTCAAGGCCGCCTTCCTGAGTGGATTTCCTCCAGGTTCTCCGGTTTCCTCCCACAGTCCAAAAACATGCTTCAGGTGAACTGAAGACTCTCTTTTGGGGTGAACTGAGAGTGAAAGTCGTCTAACAATGGGCTGTCTATGGTGTACCCCTCTTGTGGTGTACCCCAGAAGGTCAAGAGTGACGGATGGATGGATGAATAGATGGATACTGTCTTTTGTTCCTGTAAGAGATATAAAGCTACCCAGTCTGCTCCTCTTCCATGCACGATAATTTCATCTGCAAACATTCCAGATCTTTCCTTTTTGTCGTGGTGTACACGTCGTGACCAAAGGTGTCAGTAGGAACATACATTTGTTTGCAAAGGTTTGTGCACCCCCTATGCGTGTTCACGTTATTGCTTTATAAATCATTTGTATTCTGAATAAAACATTTCGGTTAAATATATAATACAGGAGATAAACACAGCGATATTTGAGAACGGAAACAAAGTTGAAAGAAAGAAAAATGATCTGAATATTTAGAACATCCTCAAGAAAGAACATCCTCTAAACGCTTTCTACAGCTTCCAGTTAGAGTCTGGATTCTGGCAGAGGGAGTTTTGGACCGTTCTTCTTTACAAAATATCTCCAGTTCAGTCTGGTTTGATGGTTTCCAGCATGAAGAGCACGCTTTAAATCACTCCACAAATGTTCAGTAATATTCAGGTCTGGGGATTGAGATGGACATTCCAGAACGTTCTACATTTCTTATCCAGACAACCAATAATTTGGAACAGGGTGCCGAAACATTTGCATACCTCTGTGAACTTCAACCGGGGAACTTTAACTTTTGGCTTAGCTCTTATTAAACCATGCCAGACTGCTGCATTGACCAGATCTTGATCTTGAAAACATCGGCATCCCCTCACCCACGAAAAAGAGTCCCTCAGCTGAGGCAGGATCTCTTTAATATCATCCCACACCCGCCAGATGTCCCGTTGTCCCCAAACCAGATGTTTACAAGCTCCTCAAAGTTTTTCAAATGATCCAAAGAACCAGTGACAAAACACAGACCTTGGAAGAGCACCCCCCCCCCCCTTACAGCACCATCAACAGGCAAAGCACGAGGGACATGGTTGAATGCCTTCTTCATGCATCAATCATCATGTGTTATCCGGGGCCGGGTGGCGAGGGGGGTGATGCCCAGACTTCTTTCTCTCTGGACACATCCTTCAGCTCGTCTGGGGTCTACTATCCAACACAGATATTGGTATCTTTCCCAAATCTGGTTAGACAACTGCATTCCGCATGGCTGCAGAACCACAGTGAGCCGTGATACATGATGGTCCCAGTCTGGCCCTTGTCTTATGTGTTGCATTAAAAATGATCTCACCCTTTCCAGACCAAGACCACATGAGCCTGTGCCAGATGGATGCCAGAGCAGTTGTTTTGCTGATTGGGAAAGGTGTTTCGAGGCCGGCAAGCAGATGTGGACTCTACAATTAACATTGGGTTTTTCCAGAGCTTCTCACCTGCTGAATATCTCAGGAAAGCTGCATCAGAGATCTTGTCTCACCCTCCAACCACAGTATGATCCAGCTGTCCATTTCTGGCTTCATTTATGTGAGTAAGTAAATAACTTTAGGGAGAATCTCTTCTGGCCTGGAAAGGGCAATCAAACCTGTAAAAGGAAGGAAAGCCATAATGCGTTCATGAAAGCTCCACCCCAGATATAGTTTAGCAGATTTACACATTTGAACTCGTTCTGGCCAAATGTAGCCATCAGGACATCATCTGGACAAGATTGATTCAAGTGTCCTCCACATCAGGAGGGAGAGTCCGTTCATAGCCATGTCTCCAAAGAGAGCTAGAGCATACACCAAAATGTAAAGTAAGGATCGGACAACCATCTCAAAGGAATGGAGCATTCCACCCCTGAGACCACCTTCTCTCCTTCTTCTGTTGCACAATACCCCCAGTTAAAAGCAACAATGGTCCATGAAGATTTTTTAGAAGCACTTCGTCTTCAGTTTCTTACACTCAGCAAAAGCGTGACTCCATCCCTTACTTTCAATGGTCAGAACCACTAAAGACTTCTGGGATGTACAACCATGACAGGCACCAGAAGCATTCAAGCAGGAACTGGGAATAGGTGTCAAAGGTTGTCAGCTCCAACCACCGCCAACCACCATGTGATCTGGTTAAAGCTCTTCTTGAGGACAGAATCTGACCAAGGACAGTTTGTTTGGTTTTACAAAGTCTTTGGCTCCATCACTCTTATTTGGTACACAAGCCTTTATTAACCATTAAAAAGATCAAATGATTCCCGCAGTTCTTCACCAGGTTTGCACACACTGTCCGAGGGATTTTGGCCCACACCAGATCTGTCAGGTTTCAGGCTGCTTTGATTTTCAGCTCCCTTCAAAGATTTTCTACTGAATTTGGGGCACTCCAGAACCTTGAAAGCACTTATTTGTTTTCTTGGCTGTGTGCTTTGGGTCATTGTCATGTTTGAAGACCCAGGCATGACCTATCTTTACTGTTCTGACTGAGGGATGGAGGTTTTTGCCCAATCCTCTCCTTGATACAGTGCTTCACTGTAGGTCTGGTATTGTTGGGAGGATGCTCATCATTCTTCCAATGGAGTTAGGACCAAATAGTGAAGACCACAGCACTTTCTCCTATGACTCCCTGGCAAACTTCAGACAGACTTAAGCAGAGGAACCTTCCAGTGCTTCCAATTTTTAGTGCTCCTATGCTGAAAATTCCTCCATGATTTCCTAATAGGAGAACTTGCAGATTCACAGGGTGCTCAAATGCCGAACTCAAAGAGAGTTAGTGGGCGCCGACTAACAATCAAGCCATCATGAGTTACCGGCTCATAACATGTACAATAGTCGCCCCCGGATTCCAAGTCGTGAGTTTACTCTCTCTAAATGCTTTGTCATTTCTTCAATAGCAAGCCATGTCTCCTGTTGTCCCCTTTGGAGAAGCTCTCAGGATCCTCCGGAAGTACAAGGAGGATCATCATTAATTGCGTTAAGTTTAATTGCACTATTCGCCATCTTTATTCGTTCCGTGTTGAACTGTGTACTCAGTGCACTCCATTCACGGCTTTGGGTTCAGTTGTGACACGCTCAGTCACGGCATGTTTCCTCATGTTATCCCAAGCTTAATTGTGGCATATTTAATTGTCTCGTTCTACTGCGCCGTGTTAAATACGGCCATGACAGGTTTGCGTTCCCGTTTCTCAGAGCTGCAGAGTAACACTTGCAAACACAGCAGAGCTATTACTGACACTAATAGGGCCTCAAACATTCACTTAAAGCTCTCCTCCTCGCAGCAGATCAAAGCTGCGTGTACCAGCAGATGTGATAGAGCCGGAGATGAAGCTGGAGCCGCAGGAGCAGAAGCTCATCAGAATGTTCACGCTGCTCAGATGATCTGCTCTTAAAGCAGGATTGGTTTCGCTGGTCTGTCCCCTCCGGCTCCGGTCGACTTCTCTCTCGCTAACATGGAGTGTTTCACATGCATGCACACGTCGCTTCATCTACAACACACACTCCCAGAGCCCGCTTCTCGCTGCTGCCGCTGCGCTCAAACACAGAGCCAGAGTGATGTTACATCAGATGGCTGCGGAGGAGCTGCCTGACCCCTGACCTCTCACCTTTGGGGAAGAGTAAAACCACTCTGATGCTAGCACTAGCACAAAGCTAAACACAAACTACAACCTCAGTCAGAGTCACAGCCTGCAACCCACACAGCAGCGAGAGCGGAACACTGTGCGCCTGGGTGTGAGTGTGCGTGTGTGGACTTGTGTCATCAGCAGTCTGCTATTGATCAGGGCCATTCACATTAAGCAGAAGCTTTTATGATAATCTGCTGTTGTCGATGTAAAAGCTGCATTACACTCATGGACGCCGCAGTCACACGCAGGATCACCTACTCAGTTTGCAGGAGAACGGACTTTAATGGAGAGAGAGAGGGCTCTTCAGAAGCCATCAGCGGCCGAACGATAGACCTGAGCTTTATGTAATGAGCGCAGGCTCTCAAACACACGTGCGGAGTGTGTAGTGTGTGTAGGCAGCAAGCCGAGGAGTGGCTGTCATAAAGATTTTATAGGTGTTACTGTTTTTATCGATATTGCTGATCGATCGGATGCATTAACATGGAACTGACTTTGAAGCTACTGAAATTCCACATCTCTGATCGTTGTAGGAGATGTGGAATCTTGTCTCGTCTCGTAGGAAAGGCAGGACCTTCTCTTTAAAAATGTGGAGGAGCTTTAGTACAAAAGAACCTCTTTTGTTTAAAGAGCAGCAGAGCCCCTTATAAACGAGACTCAGCGGAGGTCCTGCTGCACTACTTCTGGGATCCTTCTGTCTACACTTGCAACAAAGGAAACCACAACATTTCCCTGGACTGGTCAGAGCTGGCTGCAGGGGTGTTCAAAACTGGAGTTCCACAGGGTTCAGTTGTTGGTCCTCTGCTCTTCTCGACAAAACCACATCCCTGGGTCCACAGTCATGGCTACCATTGTTCTGCTGATGACACTCCATCCATCCTGCCTTTCCATGCTGATTACTCTACAGCTGCCTGAAGAACATCTCGACGTGGATGAAGGCCCGTCACCCACAGCTCAACATGGCCACCATCTTTCCAGCATGAGTTCACCAAACAACTGGAGTCCTCAACAATCGGAACCGTGGAGTGATCTTCTATGAGCAACTAAAATTCAAAGAGCAACTCGATCATGCAGATCTAACATCTGAAAGATCAGACACCTCCTCAAGCACTGGCCATATCAAGACTGGGATGCTCTTCTCGCTGGCCTCGTGCAGTCAGATACAGAACTCAGCAGCCAGACTGATCTTCATGGAACCAAGAAGAGCCATGCTAGCCATCTCTCTCCACTGGCTCCCCACTGCAGCCCGTATCAAGTTCAAAACACTGATGCTCACACACAGAAGCCACACGATCATAAGATAAAGAACCTCAACAACTACTTCAAGAGCCTTCAGCCTGTCATTGATGTTGTGGAGAGGAATATCAAGAGCTTTTGATCAGGGTCATTCGGAAAGATTATGATTTAATATTTTCACACAACAATAAACACGAGTTGGAAAAAAGTTTTTGTGTTATTCATATTTTTGAAAATTTATGAGCACAACTGTAGATAACCGATAATTCTAGTAAGGTAACAAAGAATTTGTACGTCGTTATTCCGCACAAAGTACAACCGCTCTCAATTAAAGGCCTCTATGCACCGATCTGAATTTTCGGTCATACGTTGCGTGTAAAAACGTGCTTTGACCAAAAACCATGGACATCAAACATCAGACCAAATGAGTAGCTTATCGGACGAGGTGAACGACGAACAAAAGCTGGCTCTTTTGTTGACGTGAGTATGACGTTAAAGAGCCACTTGGAAACAGGAAATAAATATTGCGTCACAAATCCTCTCTTTTCTCCACATTTTTCTCAAACAGCTCCCTGTGATCCGCCCCCAACAGAATAAACCACTCAGCATCCAGGATTTTTTCAATTTGTTCTTTAACTTCTTCTCTGTCCTTGTCTTCTTCTTTCCTGTTTCCCCAAGTGCATCTGTTGAACCGCAAATGCCATCTTCAGGCAGGGAGCGTTATTGCATCAACATTTTTTTGACCTCCCTGAGCACCCTGCTGAGAAGATTCGAACATTTGTGTGAATCTCGTTTCGATCGGTGTGAGCCGTGTGGTACGTCATCCAGGTGCAATCTCGTCAGCTCTATATCATTGCGAGTAATTGTTGAACTGAGTTCTTCTTATGGAGACACACAGTTAAACCCAGACAGCCAACTTTGGGTGGTTGCTTTGTTAAATCCAGAAGATCTTGGGTGTATACCTTGGCAGTTGTTTTATTGAGCGTGTGGTGAGTGTAGGAGCGAGCGTGTGACACCTGGAGTCCATCAGCTCCTGCAGTGTAAACATCTCCTGCATTCCTGAACTCAGGGGTCATGGGTCGTTGTGACACACTCGGACCCCCGAGCAGATACGCGCACACACAGATACAGACACGGATCTCTCACACACACTTACAGTTTGTCTGGGCAGGTGTGTGTTGAGCCTTAGACACGGATCCCTGTGAAACAAACGCTTCATTGAGCAACATCTGCATTCCAGCGTCACACATGCACACACTCTCGTAATCTTGAGGAATCCTCTGTTTATTTCAGAGCCGAGCGACGGCTCTGAGCGGTACGACACTCACTTGGGAAGAGTTCAAAACAATCAAGATGATGTTGCTTTAAATACAGTTCCTGACACCGGTGTATTTTTGAGCTTGAACCACTGGATGGTTTCAAAAGAGTGTTTTCAACCAGAGAATCTCGGGGATAAACCAGGGGTGAGATGTTGTCTGTCAGCTGAAGCATTGGACTGGAGACAATGTGAGGAAAACAGTACAGTCCCCCTCTTTAGAAATGCATTGCATCGCCTCAATTGATCAACTTTTGCCTCGAGGAAAGAAACAGAATCACTGAAAAACAGCATCAGGTCGAGCTGTCTGTTAGTCAAGGTTTCACATTTCTTCAGTATATATGAAAACATCCAGAGGATGAGATGAGAAATGGTCAGAGGGAACGATGGTCAGAGAACGAGCCAATGAGCTAAAATGAGTCAATGAGCACAGTAGCATACCACACCTACACTGGGTTTATACAGTGCTCCGCAGAATTGAGTACATTCCACTACATTTGTCAGAAAACCTTTAGTTTTCTTTCAGAATCAACATTTTCAATGAGATTCTAAACTACAAAATAATCCCACAAATGTGGGCTCAAATTGCAATCAAGATTTGTTCATTTGCGTACACACAAAAAACAAAACATTTTCTGTACAAATTCTTTCAAGCCAATGCTGCAAAATGAGTACACAACAATTGTCTGTGTCTCAATCCAAGCTCTAGAGGCCTTCGGAGGACACAGCCTCCGGAGGATCCTCCCATCAATCGTTGGTAAAAGCCCATTGACTGTATAGAAATTGCATCAGTTTTAAAGTTCTCGAAAATTTCGATATGTAGCCAAGAATTCTTTTAAAACATGGCAGAAAAGGGCTTCCATAGGAAATAACTGAAGGGTAATGTTTATATTTTATTTGTAGCAGCACAAGTTTCAGTTTGAGTTATCAGATTTGCCTGCTCTTCCTCCAGTTAACCACAGCCAAAATAGCTGGATGTTCTTCCAGGAAGCCATGATGAGGCCTGGTTTAAAGGTTCCCAGCTCTTTGCTTGTGAAGGCTGATGCTGAGATCCGTAAGAGGTGCTTCAGTGTGCACGGGCGACTGCCCCCTGTGAGAGTGTGTGTGTCCGGGCGGTCGCCGTCGCTCCCGATGGAAACACTCATTTCTCGCTCTCTCGCTGCATCAAAGGCTGCACACACAGATCAAAGCTCTCGCATTCACACACACTGCTGTTTACATGATGCTGAAGGCATTCAATCAAACACTCGCGACTGAAAAATAAATGCTGTGTGTCGCGGTGAAGGAAGAGGAGGAGGAGGACAAACTGATACACTCTCCTGCAGGCAGCAGCACACGCTGATGGGGAACAGTGGAGTACAGTCTGGGAAGCTGAAGGCTCGCTCTTGCAGTTGGTTTTCATGCTTGTGATAACAGTATTTTCTGACATTATTAACAATAACAAACAGTTTTAAACCAGTTTACACTTAAGTAAGGGACTGATTGAGAATATTTGACGAAACATGAGTGTGTTCATGTCGAAGTAACCCTTGGAGGCAATCACAGAGGTCCGATGTTTCTTGTGGTGGGAGCAACGTTTGGATTTTAGTCCCCCATTATTGAGGTTTGGAAGTTAATGAAGAAGCTTCTGCACAGATTTCTCTAGGATTAAACACTGCAGGACCTTCATGTACACTTCATGTTCTGGAATTCCCCAGAGGTCCTGTCCATTGTTCTTTAGATGCAGTGGTGAAACTCTAATCCGTAACTCAAAAATATAATGTCTCCAACTCTTTTATTTTAGAGCAGGGCTCACTAACAGCACTCCGCATCTGGAGCCAGAAGCTGTCCACTACGGAGCCGGCGCTACAGACCAAACCGATTGCTTTGATTCAAGATGTAGCGGAGCACTGTTTTTTTTTTTTCCTTTTTTTTGTGATCTTTACGGACTTAAGAAGACATCAACCAATTGATTGTGAGTCAAGCAAAAGAATGAATAAAAACAGTGGCGTTTAGTTAGCAAAAACAAAGCAAGAAACAGAGGAGAGAGGGAGAGGTACCCGCAACATAGGAGAGAAAGAGAGATAACCGCAACAGAGGAGAGAGGGAGAGATACCCACGATAGAGAAGAGATGGAGAGATACCTGCAATAGAGGAAGGGGAGAGGTACATGATAAATGGAGGGTTCTCAGCGGGGGACGTACATGTTTCACTGTTCTCACACGCAACACATGTAATTTTTCGTGCACAGAATTTCTGACATTGGCCACCAAAGTAAACTTCTACGTAAGTGAGTTTGTTTTGTTTTTATCATGCTATACGTGTTGATGTGAACTCTCCCCTTCACCTTTTTTCTTAATTATGAGTGAAACGTCATGCTCTGGACTTGTCTCTTTTCTTCTTCAACAATGTTCCGAGCAAAAGATCAGTGATTAACTTAACATCGCTCTTTGCTAAGCTTCTGTGAATATTTGTGATATCGACACTCAATAATCCACTGGAGATAAATTTAAATAAAGTTCTCAGCTGTGGGAGGGAACGAGAGTACTTAAAGGAAACCCACACAGAGGTGGAGTGAAGCGGGACACTGCTCTCAGAGAGGCTTCAAACCAAACTCTTCTCGATGAAAGTCCACAGTAATATCCTCTAAAGCACATGGAGCCTGTATCTCACATCATTTTAAGGAAAAGGCTTTGCAGCTAAGCATGAGAATGATTTGCTTCCTCTTGTGGATTCTTGTGACGTGTGAGACTGATCCAAACAGAACAGGTGTGATATGATCATCTGATGCAGAGTGTGTCCCAAACTCACTTGTGAGGAAATGCTCTACTGCCACAATCACTTTTTGGCCGTGCAGGCCAGAGACGGTGCTGGTACAAATAACAATAGAGTAATAGCAGCAGATGGAGATAGATCTGAGTTTCTGTCCCAGGAAAGAACATTGTAAACATGATAAAATTATATTTTCACACACTGTGATCATGTGGAACCGATGTGCACGTCATCTTCAAACTTGTTTCTGTGATCTTTGTGTTTGTTTGTGTGTGTTGAGTGTTGAGAAAAGTGCCTGAAATAAAAAGTATAATAACAATTATTATTAGTTTTGATCTTCTAACCGATCCTCCATCGATCTCCGCAGATAGTTTGATCGTGGAACTCACCTGTGTGATGTGATGGCTGCTCAGAACGCTCTGATGTGATTCCTCCAGACAGCTGCAGTGTGTGTGCTCTCCTGTGTTTGTTTCACGCTGTGTGATTCGATCTTCTGCTGGACACACACCACGATCTCCAGGTGAAGCCTCGAGCACACACATACTCATCTATCTTACCAAGAGTAGACCCTCGCTGCACACGTACCAAATGGGGACCTGAGTTTGAAGAGTTTGGATCCGAAATGCTTTAATCCATTAATGTTAAAATGAAAAATGGAATCCATTCTGAAAAATGGTGTTTGCATTAGATATATATTCAAAACATTTATTAAACAATTATTATTGTTTTTTTTTTATTGTTGTACATAAAAAATAAAAAATTAGAATTAGTGTAGAAACACTAAAACAATGCGTTCTCCTCATTCTTCATGCTTCTGAACACTACTCATAGCTTCTTCGGATCCATTTTAAACCCACACCTAGAGATTGGGATGAACACCTCACAGCTCATTGAGGAGGGGATGCTAGTGCCCTTCCTGGAACGGCTCGCTCATGACACCGTCTATACATTCGTGTATGTTGGTACAGTATATGTGCACAAGAGAGATGATGCTCTGAGTCTGAGCGCTTTTGGAGATATTTATATTAATGCGCGTGTGATCTCTGAGGGCCTATGCCTCGGGCACCAGAGCTTTCAAACAGAATCACAGATCAGCCTCAGGACAAAGAGCAAGAAACATCCCATAATACTACAGTACATACCTTAATACAAGACATCATTCCTATGGAGAAGGAAGCCAAACTGTGATTTTTGAGTTACCCCTATCAATCCGGTACTTAAATATTACTCTGATCGATCGGCTATTTAGATATTAATCTGACCGTTCCGCTTCTTAAACATTAATCTGATCGATCCCCTATTTATATATAACTCTGAACAATCCGGTACTTAAATATTATTCTAAACGATCAGGTACTTAATTATTACTCTGCTTGATCAGCTATATAAATATTTCTCTGACCGTTCCGCTTCTTAAACATTACTCCTATCAATCTGGAACTCAAATATTACTTTTCGAGCCGGTACTTAAATATTACTTTCATTGATCCAGTACTTTAATATTACTCTTATCAATACATACAAAGAGCATTACTGTAAAGAAAATTGTTTTAGAACATAAACCGATGATTGCTGTTTATACAAAAGTTTACAAAAGGCAAGGGGTACTTCTACTTTAAAAAATCTACTTTAAAAACTTTGAAGGGTTTTGTGCGATATTTACATTAGTTACATTTAAAAAATTACATTAAAATTATTCACCATTTAATTTATAATTATATTAAAATTTCTAAACTATTCCAAGAGTATTCAGAATTGATAGCATCAGTATTATTTCACCATTAAGTGTTACTCAAATGACAGTACACACCAATATTGGATTGAGTTTGTTTGATGGCAAGTTTGAGCAGTACTCTGTTTAAACTTGCTTTTTTACTCTGTCTAGTGCATTTTAAACCATTTGAAGTTTGTTTATCAGACCTACAGGGCAACCACCTTATAATAAATTATAATAATCGAGTCTTGGGGTTATAAATGTCATGGACATCAGTGCATGGGTGTGAGGCTCCGTCCATGTACACGAAACTAGCGAAGCATCACAGGAACAGACACTAGTTTGCAAATGTCACGGGATCACATACACGCTACGCTGAATTCCACTTGTGAGATTGAAGCAAACATGTCATAAACATCATAAATGAGCTATGTTTCTATGTCTGATATTAGTGTACATTACATTCAAGAATACACTGTGCATCCGATAATACAATCCTGAGGGGAAATCCATCCCAGACTACTTCAATTACACTTTATCAAGCTGTGAAATTAAGTTTTTTTCCACGGTCGCAGTGACTTCAGACCTTCACAGAGGAAAATAAACTGCTTACACATTTCACATAAACCCTGTTGTGTGTAAGCAGATGTTGATACTCTCTCTCTCTCTCTCTTTCTGAGTGGTTGCATTAGCAGCGCTGTGAGTGATGTGAGTTTGAGTGTGAGGTGATTGTGTTATACCTCATAATGCTAATGCTTGTGATCGAATGATCCGAGGCCATTAGTGCATCACTGTCCTGTGTGAGGATGGCGTCTCGGCCTCTGGCTCCAGGACTGAAGATGATTTCAACAGAAGCATTCTTGATTGTTCCTCACCTGAGATTGTCAATCATGTGACCTCCCAGGACTTCGACTGATTTGAGATGTTCTTAAGGTGATCGTGTCCTTCACTGTTGGGGTTATATTCCAGTCGTCTGTTTTACTGTCACCAATCAGTTTCTAGCTTAACTGGCCCGAGAAACCAGTGGTACCGGATACCTACACTCGACAAAATAGAGAATTTATATAACTTGTAGTAACTCCACCCACACAAAGGCACTGCAGCTATACCAAGTCTCCACCCACTCTATAGTAGTCCAACTATAGCATGTCCATTACATGCTACTCACTATAACATGTTTTTAACTCCACCCACTGTAAAGAACCAGCTTTAAACCAGACTAAAGCGATGGAGTTTCTCCAAACCGGTTCTCCCCGCTCTCTTAACCCATATATGGACTCATGTGCCATTCAGTGAGAGCTTACTTTCCACCAAATGGTCTAATGGCAGGAAGCTGTGTTAGGGTTTTCATCTTGTTCTGTGTTAAAGACACTCAGAAATATAAAAAAAACTGAAGCATCTGTTGCAGGACCGCTGCCGTGGATGTGATTGTTCCTGTGGTACTGACAGAAGAGTGCATCACTGTTGCAAAGTCTTACCTGCAATAATAGTTTGCTTTTTTTTTTTCAACGTAAGAGCGCTTCACTGCTGGAGATGATCTGACTATGGTGTACTCAAGCAGAAATCATGTCTCCGTCAATTTTTATCCACCAAATCAATCAGACGCCGCAGAGTCCAGCAGGAGCCACCACCACACACATAGACAGATGGACACACACAGACCGTCTCTTTGTGTGTCACTTTAGGAGTCCGTGCAGGTAAACACACTCCTCCTCCGCCAGCACTGGGTCGCTGTAATGGAGCCTCTATTCACAGCCTGACACTTTAAGAACCGCCGCTTTTATCCACACGCCGGCATTCAGCGCTGAATGGCAACTATTGCTGCTGTGACAGATGGAGTCAGGGGTCATCTGGGTCATCTGTCAGAGGTCACAGGAGCTTTTAGAGGCCTGCGCTTGCTCCGAGAGATAAAAGAAATGAAACATCGATTCAAACTGTTTCTCTGCAAGCGTGTAAAGAAAAGAGTGTGAGAGACTGCAAGAGAAACGCACTCTTCACCTGCTGAACCCGTCAGATGCTGAAGCTGCTGCTGGACCGACAGAGACTCCGAGAATCTCAAGCACTCACTTTCTTCCTCTCTCAGAATCAAACCATCTGATGGATGATTGTGAAGAGGAGAAGGATGGAGGAATAGATAAGAAGATGATGTTGTTGTTCAGAAGAGAGTTCACTCATTCTCTCACAGACACCCGTTTGTCAGAAAAGCTTTAGTTTCTGCAAAAACTCCTTAGTAACAACAAACAAGATTTTCTAATTTGCACATGGAAAAAAGTGACTTTCGTAACAAATTCAAAGAATGAGTTCCTCTTTGGAGAAAAGCCACATGCAACATTCAAATGAACACGGGTTTAATTCCAGGTGAGTCTAATGATTCATTTAAGAAGAGTCCAGCAGACAGGGGACTACAAAAGGGCAGAACTTAACAAAGAACCCCCCCCCCCCCATTTCATGCTGTGAGCAATGGCTCCCCATGGAAGAAAAATGTCAGAGAAAAAGGAAATCAGTTCTTTAAACTAAAAAAAGAGGGCATTGATCAGTTCGTTGGATGAGTAAGAGAACGTAACAATGCCACAGCCATCCTTTTAGCTTCAAGAGGGAAACCGCGAGCTTGCAGCTTAGACTCGACCTGTTATTGGTACTGTTTGTGTGATCTGTTCGTTCCTGTGCATCTTCAGAACATTAGCATTGAAGCTGCAGCTCCAACTAGCGTGATAGCATGTGATCACACACACAGGATACTGCCACTGAGACCTTTACTGGTTTTATTTGTTCAAGTCATTGTGGAAGAAGTTCTCAAGGTCAGAGAGAGCGGACGTCCCAAGCAGGCTGATCAGAGGAATGAGAGAAAGCGTGTACAAACTCACACACTCCTCCGGAGAGTTCCTCACATGCTGCTCAAACTGCAAGAGAATATGAATCAGGAGAGAGAGAGAGATCTTGACTGAATGTCTGTGTCTCTCTATCTTCATCTTTTATCAATCTTCAGAGTATCTCTTATTCCATGTAAGTCTCTCTCTCTCTCACTCTCCCTCAGCCTCCTCACACTCACACACACATCCCCTCTCCGTAACTGCGGCTGATCTGTGTTCAATAATGCATGCCTACTGTTTGTGATGCTAAAAAGCTCTTTTCTAGGGTTAGCATGACTGTAATTCGCCATGACGATGCCTGACAAGGACACGGCGACCGTCGCCAAGACAGTCGTGATTATAATAATGATCAGAGGAAAGCGGATCTGGATCCCCGAACATTCTTTCTCTGTGTCAGAATGCACCAAAGCCAGCATTATAAACTCTGGATTAGACCGACTGTATGATAATTAGCTAATCTGCTTCAATCTAAAACCACTTTGTGTTTGTCTGACACTCATCTGGTGTTAATCTGACACCCATCTCGTGCTCACATGATGCTTGTCTGACACTCATCTGGTGTTAATCTGACACCCATCTCGTGCTCACATGATGCTAATCTGACACTCATCTGGTGTTAATCTGACACTCATCTCGTACTCACGTGATGCTAATCTGACACTCATCTGGTGTTAATCTGACACTCATCTCGTACTCACGTGATGCTAATCTGACACTCATCTGGTGTTAATCTGACAATTTATCTCGTAATGACATGATGCTAATCTGGTGTTAATCTGACACTCATCTCGTACTCACATGATGCTAATCTAACACTCATCTGGTGTTAATCTGACACTCATCTCGTACTCACGTGATGCTAATCTGACACTCATCTGGTGTTAATCTGACACTCATCACGTGATATTAATGACACTTATCTGGTGCTGACACTGATCTGGTGCTAATCTGACTCTGATCTCGTAATCACATGATGTTAATCTGACATCTGGTGCTAATCTGACACTCATCTGGTGCTAATCTGACTCTCATCTGGTGCTAATCTGACACTCATCTGGTGCTAATCTGACTCTCATCTGGTGCTAATCTGACTCTCATCTGGTGCTAATCTGACTCTCATCTGGTGCTAATCTGACACTTATTAGCTGTGAGTCTCCTGATCATGAGTTATGCCAACATGGACTGAATTAAACTCTTCAAAGAAGGTTGGGAAAATTCAAGCTGGGATCTGTTAATCCGAGGGGTTATGGTAATTCCAGTTTGGTTTTGATAATTTTGGCTAGATTATTCTAATCAGAACTAATGTTACTGAGAACTGGGTTGATTCAAATGTTTCATGTACTGTGTGTTTGGGTGGGTCTTTTGCATCGCTGAGCAGATGTTGGCAGATGTGGTTTTCTACTCGTCTGCCTCATTCCCCACAATGCTCTCTGATTCTCTTAAGGGTGGCCCCTCAAACCCTGCACAACCTGCGGGAGGCATTAGCGTCATTAATTCAGATAGAGTGTGTCTGAGTGTCCTCTGGCCATGATAATATGCTTCCCTCCGGTGTGACTCTGACACTGAGATGTTCAGGGGTGTCTCTCTCACACACAAACACATTTACTCAACACACAAACGACAAACACACTCGTGTGTACGGAACAGATACGGGACACTCTCACTCACTCTTCCGCCAACTCCAACAATGAAACACTTTCACACCCAATGTGTGTTTATACAGGAGCTCAAACTAGATGAAATGAAAATTTCCAGTAACCTGTGAGGGCTGGTAGCTGGTGCTGCTGCATACTACATATACAATCAACAGCCACTTTATTAGGTACACCTGTACAACTGCTCGTTAACGCTAAGTTGTAATGAGCCAATCACACAGCAGCTACTTAATGCATTTAAACATGGTTAAACGGAGCATCAGAAAGGAGAAGAAGTGTGATTTAAGTGACTCTGAACGTAGAATGGTTGTTACTGCCAGACGGGCTGGTTTGAGTATTTCAGAAACGGCTGCTCTACTGGGATTTTCACTCAAAATCATCTCTAGAGTTTACAGAGAATGGCAGTGAGGGCAGTTCTGTGGGGGCAAATGCCTTGTTGATGCCAGAGGTCAGAGAAGAATGGTCAGACTGGTTCGAGCTGATGAGATAACCACTCGTTACAATCGAGGTCACATTACAACACATCAAATCTTGAGGCGATGGTCTCCAGGAGCAGAAGACCACACCAGGTGGCACTCCTCCAGGTAAGAACTGGAAACCGAGGCTGCAATTCATACAGATATACAGAAACTGAACAATAGATGATTGAGTGCGCTGCTGTGCTGTGGGGAAAAGAACACTTGTGGGAACGAGAGGTGCATCATTTGTAGTGGGTGTCCCTCTGCTGGAGGCTTTGAGCAATGACAGCATCTCTCTGTGTGATTTTATTTCAATGCCTTTCAGAACTTGGTTCAAACACCAATATTTTAGGAAGCATTGTGCCGAAAGATGCTCCGGGCTGGTGGGCGGAGATCAAGGGCTGGACTAAGTATATCTAATTATTGCCACATCTTAAGCTTTTTATAATATTTTCAGTTTTTAGGTGATAAATTGACAATGTAACAAATGCTAAAAGCGTTCAGTTGCTTAAGTTTTTGCATTATAACTTTTAATGAGATCCATTTTTACCTAATGAGCACTAGATTCCATTCTGTTTAGTCGATATCGACTTGCCGCCACTTCTCTCCATGTATCTCTTTTGTAGTTTGCTGTCAGCGCCATCCGGGCTATGTGTGTCCTCCAACACCAGACCTCATTGTCCAGTTTCTACCTCCATATGTTGCTGTGTTGCTTGACGAGTCTCGTTTTCATCACAAAGCTCACATTTTTGCCTATACATTCCTTACATTGCTTTGCGGCCGGGTGCAATGCACCCCTTGGCGTCTGGTCTGGATTCGCTGTTTCGATCGATCTTGAAACTCAATAAAATTAAGTATTTGACTGTGCGGTTGTCTTTGTTTGAGAAACAGTCCTATACGTTCACTTTCCTCTTGAAGTCGTTGAATGAGGTATTTGAGGTCCCTTTCACTTTCATTGAGCAAGGTTGCGTCATCTTCCTTCTGCATCACCATGGTTTTTGCTGTTAAGTAGCGCAGGCCTCTCCTTGATTAGAGTACAGTGTCGTAGTAGTTCATCATTGTGTTCCGAACAAAACCAGAGTTTTTCATGGTCTACACAATCGAAAGCCTTGGTTTAGTCAATGACACACATGAAGATGTCCACCCGGTATTCCCTAGTCTTCTCCATAATCCAATGTAGTCCATCTGGTAGTTCCACAATTGCCACAATGTGCTTCTGCTTGACTCTCAGCAGGTATTTGCTGGGATGGCAGATGGTTCGATACTTGGAGCATTCCTGCACGACAAGTTTTTAACCACATGAAGAGCCTCAGAAACCCAATCACTGTAGGAGCCGATCAGTTATTTTGATCCTGGCCACTAGGGGCAGTAGGACACCCCAGGAATTCTTGCTCCTTTAGAGAATAAAAAGTTGGGTAATGGTGGCAAACAGTTTTGAGCGCGTGGTAGAGCAGAACATTTGTCTTTACGAACTTAATCTTATCAGTGAAAGCAGCTCAGTGATTGGCTGCTACAATCACAACATACAGAAGTTTCACAGTTTGTTTATTTAAATTCCACTATAAATAATTGACTACTTTTGGCCCACTAAAATCATCGCATTGTCAGGAGGATTAGGATTGAGCCACTTGAGTCACATTTACTGATCATTTTGTGAGTTTTGAATCAACAGTGATGTCATTGCGAAAGGCCATTTAAATGTGATTTAATTGTGATTGTGTTAATGACAGTGAATCACAGTTTGACGCTAAGAGCTAGTATCTCCTGGTAGATGTGACGAGTTAGTGTTATGTAGCTTCTCTCGGTCTCAGACAGGAAGTATAGTGGATCATGGATGGTTGACGGATCGAATCCAGCCTTCGCTAGCTTCACCTTCAGCTGCTTGAAGGTAGCGGTCACTTCAATATGTCTCTGCAGACAGATGAACATTCAGATTTGCATTGAGATTCTTTTCCAAATTCATAACATGATTCATGATTAGATTCAGAACCAAGTTTAGTTTACATGCCTCAGAAAAAAGATCAGCATTCAAGATCTGATTCACATTAAGGCACAGATTCACATTCAGAATAGTATGAAGTTGATTTGAATCTTTCCTTTCAGATTCAAATTAAGATTCACATTAATATTCAAATCATCTCTACAGATTCACGTTCAGATTCACATTTAAAAAATGGATTCAATCTCAGATTCACAATTAAGTTCATATATTTGCATTCAGATTCAAATGAAAAGATCTGGATTCACATTAAGATACTGATTCGCTTTCAGATGTACATAAAGATGGAAATTCAAATACGAGTCCATATTCACGTTGAAATTAATTCAAATTAAGACCCAGATCCATGTTTACATTCACCATCTTCTAAATCGTCTATAGCACTACACTTAAACTCATTTGTAGCTGAGATCAGCGTTTGGATTGGTCTCTGTGTTCCCTTCACCTGGATGCGAATGAAGCGAGGCCTGGCGTAACCCGGCAGGAGCCTGCAGACATGACCGAAAACTCGCTCTCCATCAAACTCTCTCCCGTCCTTCAGCTTCACTGCAGCCATCCCAATCCGGCCCTCGTGACCTTTGCACACACAAACCACCATCACTGACCGCGCTCGCACCGTGCGGACAAACCACACCCTTCGCTTAGCAAACCTGGAACACAAACTCCATAAACATTAGCCTCTTCAATAAACTCCAGCAGACCGAGCACATCTGAGACTTCGGTGGTGGCCACGTTCTCACCCTTCCATCTGCACAGGAAACAGAGAGCCAGTCATGTTATACCGGATGATCACATGATCTGCTGACACCTGTCAAAGCACCGGAAAGTGTCTCCGACTCTATCCTGGAAGTAGATGAAGCCATCCGCATCGATCCTCAGCAGATCCCCACTGTTGAAATACACGTCCCCCTTCTGAAAGACATCCCGCAGACGCTTCTTCTCCGACTGAGCCTCGTCCAGAGCGTAGCCGGTGAATGGAGCTGTGTGTGTGATTCTGGAGACCAGCAGCCCGGTCTGACCTGGTGCACACCAGACATCGACACAGGATCGTGATGGACACACTTCTACAGAACTACTCGTTTTCTCAACCTCCTCTTCATCGGTCGTTTACAGAGTCATTTACAATCTTTGCTTTGTTGAACTCGGAGATCGTCAGAAAGGAGGCAAATGTCTAACCACAAGAAAGTCGAAAGTATTGATCTCTGAGGGTACCGTTTGTCACCTGATCTCCGGTTTAGAAAAACCAAGAGCACCGACAGCGAAAAACTAAATTTTTGGCAAGTTTTGCATTTGTCAACGAATATTGAACTTCTTTGAAGCACTACATTTTATAACAGAAAGATTCTTTAAAAGCTTTTGAAAACTTTGTAGTGTGCAATATTTTACCCCCAATATCTTCATTTAAGTGAATTTTAAACATTTGACACAGAAGTAAATGGTTTAAAGTTTGCTCGTGCAGTCAGGCGAGGTAGTGCCTCACTTCTCATTACGGAAAGGAAAAAAGTAATGTAAATTGTTATATTTACTCAGTTATGTGTACTTTACAGTTTTTTTTTTTTTGTTCAAAATCGCTGAATTTACCTGGAACATTTTTACAATAAAATGCCTTTTTGCCTCGTGAGATGATTCATTGCTTCATCTCATTGAATCACATCTGAAGAACAAAGGTGAAGCTGATGCCTTCAGATAACTTTGCTCAGCAGAAGCTCTCTGAGACATCATTGATCTTCACTTTAGCTAGACGTGATGAAATCCTTGTTTTTAACACCCTTCCAAATGCACAATCCTAAGATCTGGTTCGTCAGCTTATCCTTCATCTAGTGATTCCGCTGAACCCTTGCCTCAGCTCATACTAGTTGACTCTTTTGATTCACACAGGCTGTTTTTATACATGATTTTACAAAATGATTATCAATACTTCTGTAGTTGTAAATCGTTCTTACTGAAAGTGAACAGATGCTTTGTGTGGATTTACTGTGAGAGAGTTACTACTCTGAAAGAGTTAAACCTTTTGATTCATTCTGACTGCAACTGAATCGACTTGTCATTACTCTGAGGGAGTTGACTCCTTTAAATTGTTCTAACTTCAAGTGAATGAACAATTGTTTATTTGAGAGTTCTCAGATGGAGATATTTTTATTATTCATTCTGAATTAAAATTGAACAACTTTTTTGATTTGTGACTACTCCAGTGGAGTTTACTTGATTGATTCATTCTGGCTGCAAGTGAATCAGCTTGTATTATTCGTCACTACTCAGAGGGAGTTGACTCCTTTGAATTGTTCTAACTGCAACCGAATCGACTATTTTTATCTGTGATTTCCTTTGGTTTACTCTTCATAATTCAGAAACCCAGACCTTCCAGTGGTCACTAGTCACGAGACTCTCATTGCTTTGGTCTGAAAACTGACCGAGGAAATTCTTAGAGAGCAGAATTGCAGCAGTGACAAACATCGGTGCTCTAAACACCAAACAAACCAGTGTTTTTGCTGAAGCTGGTTTCAGTTCACGTCAGATAGACACAGTTCTCCTGCAGAAGGCGCTGTTGTGTTTCAAGCCCTCACTCAAGCTCCGGGGTATTTATTATGCTTTAGCTTTAACACTGAATATTGTGGCCTCAGCCTCACACATCCTTCCTGTGAGTGAATCTGTGTTATTGTTGACCTCTCACCTTTAGGCACCTCCACACACAGGCCTGCGGCATTCCTGATTGGTTGCTCTTGCTCTGTGTCATATGCAATCAGTGCATAGGGAAACAGCTTCTGCACAATTAGACAAAAGCACAGATTAATCCATCAATATCACAGTTCAGTTTGGGAGTTGACTGTACATTTGTTTTCTCTCTGCGACAAATGACTTTGCGAGGGAATCCACTCTTTTTATCTGATATCACTCTGAGGGAGTTGACTCTTCATAATCTGAGATGTTGACTCATTTGAGTCACTTTGACTGATGGAAACCTGTAGCATTACGATGCAGTTTCAGAGCTTTATGGATTTGATCGATATTTAGATGCTTGGATCGCTGGAGATGTGCTGGGTTGAATGCAGGGCACTGTCTGAGCTGTGAATAAAAAAGGAAAGTTTATCTCTAGACCCCGATTGAAACCCTATATGTACATTTCAACAGGTTGAGCACTTCATTTCAATCCCAAGTGTAAAGTGTGTGGGAGCATTGCTAGAAAGTCTCTTGTCTGCTTAAGTTCCTATTTAACTATTAGCAAGCTCTCCGTTAATAAAAAGGTGTCTGATGCTAGTTCCAGCGCCACTGCTTTAGCCTGCCGCATCCTTCAGAGCTCCATCTTAGGTCCAGTACTATTCTCACTGTGCACCTGCTGTTTAGATGATATACTGCTTTTATTTGTTTTTACTCTTTTGATTCATTTGGACTCTTTTGATTCATTTTTAAGTGAATCATTTTAGAGGGACTTTATTGATTCACTCTGGCTCTGACTATTTTGGCATTACTCAGACTAAACTTTGTATAAGACTTTTTGTACTTCCTTGTCTCTGTGACGTATTGAGTCGACTCATTTGGCTCTTTCATACCCGGTGTAGGAAGTTGACTCTGCCCGCGGCTCCAATCTTTCCAGCGTAGTTTATAAAGCCCACGTTTCCCTCAGTGGAAGCATAGAACTCTCGAACCTCGATGCCACCAAAGCGAGCAATAAACTCCTGCCAAACATCTGCGCGGAGCCCATTTCCGATCGCCAACCGCACTCCTTGAACTCTGTCAGGGTCTCTCTGTGAGACACACAAGTTCCACTTTTAGATTCCCTTCTTGAAATCATAATGTTAAATAATGTACGGAATTAACATCCAATAAACCTTGTATCTTAAAACACTTTACCATCATAACATCACTTGCTCACTTTATAAAAATCAGACCTTGATCCCTTCCTCTGTTTCACTTGTGTTTCACTCATTTTTGTCATCTTGTACTGATTTACTTGGTTTTCTTTAATCTCTGTATTTTGATTGTGCTTCTTCAGATTGTAGCTGTACTTATTTGTATCTCACACATTATTTTCAGCTCCATTTCATTCTAACTTCATTAATTTATTCTTAGTTCATTTTTAAGTGCCTCACTCATATTTATTAAACCGTTTTTTCCGTAAGTGTTTTGTTTGTGTTTCTTAACTTCCTTCAGTTGCGTTTCATCTTGATACATGTTTCTTCTTCTTGTGTTTCACTGGTTTCTTTCATTAATTTTTCAAATACATTTCTTCACCTGTGTTTCAATTGTGTTTCATCTGTGTTTCATTCACTTGTTACTTTAATTCAGGGCCCTCTGGCATTTCATCTGTGTTTCATCTGGTTCTCTGGTTTCTTTAACTCGATTGCCTTTCTTCAGCTGCTTTTCAGCTGTGTTTTATCAGTTTCAATTCTTTCAATTATTCATGTTCCATTCATCTTCGGTCGTAATTGACTTGTGTTTCATTTGTTTGTCTTGTTTCTTTAATTCATATTCCACTTCCTCTTCTTCATCTGTGTTTTATCTCTTCTTCTTGTTTCTTTAATTTATGTTCCACTTGTTCCATTTTATCTGTTTTATTTGTTTCTTTCATCTGTCAATTAGCAATTACCAATCCACATTTAATTGTAAGAATTAATACAATAATAAGAATAAGAGATAATTTCTTATTTTTATACATACATTTACTGTATTTTTAAATCGTTTGTGTAATCTAATTGCTGAATCTAAAATAACAGCTAAATTTTTTAAAAATTTGTAGGAAATTATTTGAAAATTGTTCTGTAAAATAATAATTCTGTAAAATATTATAATTATTATGATTATTTTGACAAGAATATGCAAATTATTTTTTAACACCTTTTGTACAGGTGTTACCGGTACCGGTAATTTAAATCTCATTTGAGGTTTGATTACTGGTACTGGTTTCTCTGGCAGTAAATCTCTCTCTGAGACTGACAGAACACACACAGAGAGAGAGAGAGAGCCAGGGAGAGCAGCCGTGAAACACGAGTGAAGCTCATGTTTCATCATTCACGCCGCGCTCAGAACTTTACTCACACAGACCTTTCCAGTGAAAGGAAGCGACTGATGCTTCCAGAAATGTGTGTGATGTTGATACAGGATCAGTGTACAGTCTAATGTTCCCAGTAAAGGCCAGCGGCTATTCCCAGATCACTCCCTCCCATTGGTCAAACTAAATCACATGACCAAAGATCTGCTTCCCGTGACCAATCAGACGATGTGCATGAGATCCACTAGCTGCGAGACACACATTTGAGGAACTTAAGAGAGAGAGAGGGGGGAGAGCAGTAGCAGCTGATTTGGAGTCAGTTTCTGTGAGGTGAACAGCTGAAACACACTGTACTCTCTCTCACAAGCTGACACTGATTTATGCTGTCGCTGCTCTATCCAGGCGCTTTCTGACTCGACTTTACAGGATGTCTTTGTGACACACCAGGTTTCTCCATCTCTTTCTGTCCTCCCTCTCTCTATCTGTGCTGCCCCCTTCTCCCCCCCCTCTCTCTCCTCTCTATCTTCTTTATCTCTTTCTGCCCCCTTTCTTTAACTCTCTCTCTCTTTCTCACTTTCACACACACACACACACACACGCACACACACACTGATGGACTCACTGACCGCTCTGATCTGCCAACTCTAAATCTGATCAGCTGACTTAAACACACTGTAAAATACTCACCCACACACACTCTGCTTCACTAACCCACTTTACACTATAGCATACAGACAGACAGGCAGGCACCAATAGACACACGGATTAGTCCCTCTCTCTCTCTCTCCCTTTCTCTCTCTCTGTCTCTCTCTCTCTCTCTCCCTCTCTCTCTCTCTCCCTTTCTCTCTCTCTCTCCCTCTCTCTCTCTCTCCCTCCCTCTCTCTCTCTCTCTCTCTCTCTCTGTCTGTTGCTGTGCCGTGTTTCTCTTGAGGTTGCGTGTGATCTACCCGAGGTGTGTTGCAGAGGTAGCGCAGGATCTCTCCAATGTAGAGAATGATGGTCACGCGATGAGCCTCACACTCATCCCAGAAACAGGAAGCAGAAAACTTTGTCCTTAGAACCATGCTGCAGCCTGAGAACAAACAGACGCATCACACGAGATTCATGTGCGCACCAGAACTTTAAATGAAACCTGCAGATGGGCAACTTTCTGAAAACCCTAATCAAATGTACAGTTTTGTTCCAAAGTTTGTCTGTGTTTCAGTTATGTTCCATTTGGATACTTTTCTGTGTGTTGTTCCATTTATGTTCCATGTGCGTTGAGTTGAATATTTATATTTCGTTTATATTCCATAGATGTCCCATGATAGTATTTGAACAGTGTTTGTCAGAGGATTCTTCTTGATGCTTTGTCATCTTCCGAGAATATTTTGCATGTACCAATGAATGTGGTTTTTGGGAGTTTATGAAGTAATTCTTTCACAAGCTTCTGCAAAGCATACTAGATATATTCTGAATTTGTTTCATGTGTTTTATGGTTTTTCCTTCTGTGTTCCATCTGTCTTTCATTAATTGACAGTGTATAAGTCAGTGACACTAGAACATTACATGTGTGTTTCACAAGTGTTCCAATCATATGTATGTTCCATTCATATATTTATTTCATGTGAAACATGAAACTCCACAAAAACATAGCTGGAACCTGTGTTTCTAAATTTTTCGGTTCATTTATGTATCATTTTAATTATTTGCTTGTATTCCCTCTTTGTTGCATTGGTGTTTTACTTGTCTCAGATGGATGTTTCCTGAGTATTTCGTTACTCTTTCCAATGGGTTTCATTGGTGTGTTTGAAAAGTTTTTTTCCATGCAAGTTTCTGTGGCGTTCCAATTATTGTTTCCATTATATTCCATGATGCCTTGGGAGTTTTTTTAAACATTCCTTAAGAATTCCTTATTGATAAGTATTGTGCTACTCAAGGTTATGAGATGTGTTTGAGGCTAGGAGTGACCTTTATACAGGTTTAACACACATCAGTGTGTTTCTGTTACTTTACACAATCATACAAAGAACTCTTTGAGAGCGTGAGAGGGAATCAGGAATTAATCCCAGCAGAAGCGCAGTAACACACAAACCTGTCTCCACAGCACCCAGTAGGCCAAGCAGGAAGCCAGAGGTGTGATAGAGAGGTAGAGTCACATAGATCACATCCTTATCGGTCACACCATTGGAGGGAAGAACCGAAAGAGCCGCGAGGAGACGCGACTGAGTGATTACTGCTGCTTTAGGAAGACCTGCAACACACAGGCAAATGCAGAAAGAGCTGGATGTGTTGAACTAGACACTACGGCAGATCTTTTCCACTAATGGCAGAAAGATTGCATGTTTCACCTGTGGTTCCAGATGTGTAAATATAGACAGCAGGGGACGTGAAACGCACATTAGCTCTGAGCGATGCAGGCACGGGCTCATCCGAAGACTCGCTATCTGAGCGGAACACACTGCTTCGATCAGACCTGAACACACATCGATCAGGTCTGAACACACACTTCAAGTGTGAGGATCCAAGATGCTGAGAGATGAGGAAGACACTCACTCTGTCCTGCTGGAGATCTGTGTACACCTCTGCTAGCGCCCCCTGCAGGTCTGATAATGAAGATGGAGTTATAAACTGCGGTAGAGTTCAGACGTGTTACAGTTGGAAAGCTTTACAGCGCGTGGGTTTGCAGACATGGCATAATTAAACAAGATTGATTGGTTAATTGGTTGATTGTTCCTCACCCTCACTGGTGATCAGTGCTCTGGCTCCACCCACACATCTCACGCTCCTCGTTAGGCTGTGGGAGCGCATGTTGCTGTTGAGCAAAGCACACGCACATCCGAGCTTGGCCAGTGCAAGCCAGCAGAAGGCAATTTCCGGTCTGTTCTGCATGAACAACAGCACTGTGTCTCCCGACGTTAGTCCTGGGTCCCACCGGAGTGCATTCGCAATCAGGTTACTTTCCCGGTCAGCATCCCTAAACGAGAAGCTACGGTTTTCAAAAATAATGAAAGGCTGGTTTGGACGAGACTGAACCTGCTCCAAAAACCGGTCCAGAGCAAGGAACACAGGAGAGCGTCTGCGGCGCAAAACAAACTGGAACAGAATCCTCAGCAACTGAGCCTGATAGAGAACGTCGGTCCAAAAGAGTGGGCAAAGACGGGAGAGTAAGAGGAGGAGGAGGATGAGAAGGATGAGAGTGAGAGGAAGCAGGGTACACAGCATCTTTAAGATGACAACTGAGCTAAAATCAAATCAGTTCAGTCTTCGACGAAGTAGTTTTACAAGTCCTCCTTCTACTGACCCCCCCCCTCTCTCTCTGTGTGTGTGTATGAGAGAAACAGAGAGAACGATTAACTCTGTGTGGACTGCTAACCCTTCAAATCCCAGTTTCTGAGCAAACAAAAACACCCTTCCGGACACGTATAGCACACACTTGGGACTGTAATTTTTTTTAAGTATGGTCAGATGGAAATTCACCATTCCTTCCTATGCCTGACTACAATAAAACCACACCACAGCAATACCTACAAAACTATCTGACTAAATCCAGAATAAACAAAACCAGAAAGAGACTATAATACTACAGTAAAACCAGGGTAAAACTACAGTAATACCACTAAAACTACAGCAAAACCAGAAAAAGACAATATCATTTACACAAACTACAGTACGATTAGGGTAAAGTAAAACCAGAAAAAACATACAATAAACAGTAATGCACACAAAACTACAGAAACACCTGGACAAAAACACAATAATTTTAACAAAAAACTACAGAAGCCCAGGATAAAACTACAGAATGCCTACAAAGTTACAGTAAAATACAAAAAGCTTCAATAATTCCACAATAATACCACAGCAAAACCAGAAAACTACTATTTTCATTAATAACCTAAAAACCAGACATCTACAATAATTTCTTAATAAAAGTATAGTAAATAATTTCACAAAAAGCAGCAGTTAAACCATAGTAAATGGTAAAATAAACAAAATTGTATTAAAAATAAGAAAGAAGAAAGAAAATAAAAGAAAAAATATGCCTCCACAATAAACCTACAGCAAAACTATTGAGATAAATACAGCAATCTTATATTAAGACTCTATTTAGTAAACCAGAGAAACCCTAAAGTAATCCCTAAATAAAGGCAATAATAATAGAATTTATCTTCAGTTTGTTACAAACACAAATCACCAGAATGATTAAATTTTCACGATTCAAGACCAGGAAACTACCGAGTTTCAAACAGAGGAACACTACAGTAATTCTGGAGAGGGCGAGAAGTAAACACAGAGCACAGCTGCCATCAGAACACATAATGTTCATGTTACGCTAGTTTACAGTGTATTCGTGTAGAGCACACCATCGCTATCTTTTCAAATATATGATGTGGAGAGAGAGAGCAGCTGATAAACCAAACCCGCTGACCCAAGCGAGTGTTTCCCAGCATGCACCATAAGACCCCTGGTGAACTGCTCAAGGTTGCACTGATAGACAAACTCTGATAAGCCCCAGTTTGTGTAAATGTTCAGGAGAATCGGACTCATTTGATCTAGTTATTCAACATGACTTGATTTGGACTCTCATGACAGAACAAACTAAACTGATTTGAACCTGTGAACTCTGGCAGATTTTATAATCGTATGAAATTGTAAAAACTATAGTAATTCAACAATAAAACTAAAGTAAACAAGAGTAATCTATTTTTTACAGTAAAAATACAATAATTCCAAAATAAAAACGAATGTAAATCCAGATAAAACTACAGGGATTCCTATAAAACTAGAGTAAAACACCAAACTGCAATATCGCCTACAAAATTATAAATAAACAAAAAACTACAATAATTCCACAATAAAAAGTAAAGTAACAATGATACCTACAAAACTACTGTTAAAAAACTATAGTAATTAAATAGTAAACTAAGGTAAATCCAGGGTAAAATTTTTGAAAAACAAAAAACACACAAAAATTCCACAAAAATTTACTAAAGTAAATACAGGTAAAGCTACAGTAATGCCTACAAAATTACAGTAAAAATATAGTAATTAAATAGTAAACTAAGGTAAAACTAGGTTAAAAATCTAGTGAAACAAAAAGAAATATTAATTCCACAATAAAACTAAAGTAAATCCAGGTAAAACTGCAGTGATGCCTACAAAACTACAGTAGAACAAAAACATTGCACTCTCACTTTTTTGTAGGAATCAAAACCTGTAGCCTTAGGAATATTGTTGGTGCAATCCCAGTGAGCGTCCTGCAGGGCAGTAATTACTGTTTTTGAACAGAGAGCATGTACAGTACAAGCTGCTTCTGCTCTTTTCCCAGGGACCTTATACAGTGTGGGCTGCACGTATGTTTTTTGTATGACCTATATGTTCAGAACAGAGTGTGGTAAGGGAGTTTGTTTATCTTTCCGAGCTTTTCCTGAACTCTGAACACTCCTGAGCTGCTTCTCTACCGACTTTTGATCCCCTTCAGAGTCAGCCAACATTGATTTGAGAGATTCAATGCCTTGCTCGTCACAGGAAAAAATATACATTTATATTTATCAAATAGCACTTACATTAGCACGCAGGAATGTTCCAAAGTGATCAACAATATTCAGATATCAGGAATGTGCAGAGCATGGAAGATGATCAGCCTTTGCTTCCAATGCTGGAATAAACAACCAGAATTCTTTATAATTCTGCCCAATTAATACAGACCATAACGCTTTACTCAGCTATGATTCATTCCAGATCAATTTAACTCAGCTCAAAGTGTTTTAGTCATTTCACTATAAGGGTTTTAGAACGATTCATGTTGATTGAAGACCACACAATAGATCAAAATAACTGAGCTCAATACGATTCGGTTTATTTCAAGACGATTCAGGCCAGTTCAGTGTTCTCAAGAATTCCATTATTTCCAAAATGATTCGGAAATCTTTCCATCTTGATTCAGGATTAATATGACTCAGTTTATTCAAAGTTTTGTCCTTCCCGGTCCACCAGTAGCTTGTACACTTTCCACAGCGTCTGGTATCAAGGATTTCCTTCGTTGTGTTAATTGTGAAATCTTCTTCTAGCTGGGTAGGAGGAGGGGGTTCGTCTGCATGTTCTTTGGGGTTTTGAGGAGGAAAACATAGAAAAATGGGTGACTTCTGTACTTGAGGTGTAGTTGGAATTGCTTTGTGACCTTGTTTACTACACTGAGGATTTGGAACATCGCAATGTATCGAAAACACAGCTTTTTTGCAGCTCGTTGGTAGTTCTCTGGAAGGTTTTTAGGGCCTCCAATTTTCTTGGATCTGTGAAGCTACACCGTCCCCCAAGAGAGAATGAGCTGAGTCTGATACACTCTTGCTCTACCTGGAACCAACATTGACTAATGGAAGGTTGGTAGCCGAGTACTCACAGATAGGGTATAAGTTCAGTGGTGCCTTGCTGTAGGGAGCACAATCAGTGACTAGACACTCCTAGCGCCACCTTTTGGCTGTTTGCATTGCACAGCTATTTGATTTATGGCTGCCTATGTACTTCATCCAATGTGCATGAAAAAATCTGGCATGATGAGCCTGACATTGTGAACAAATTGATATTCTGATAACACCATGTGCACAAACGTCTTTACACTGATGAGGGATAAAACAAGAAAGACAGACAGCTGTGACTCCCATGGACTGCGGGGTGCGAGGGCCTGCCCATCGCTGCTTGCAGGTTTCATTTGTTTATTATTGTAATTATTATTATTATTATTATTTTGCCAGTCCCCTTCAACCTCACTCTCTTTCTCTCTGTCAGTGCGCAGGGGGTTTCGTCATTCCACAGATGATGATAAGAATGTGCTGCCGTCAGCACTTGCTCCTCTCACATGTCTCTCCCCCAGCTCTCTCTCTCTATCTCTCGACCCTTGGCCTCTGCGGAGCTGTATAAAAGCGTGTCCCTGAAGCTCCTCGGCTTCACTCTGTTGAGAGAAACTCTTGATACGAGGCAGAAAATCCAGTAGTTAAGCTTTCAGTACAGTAACCAGCAGAAGCTTCCAATCCAGATCATCATGCTGAGAGTGCGGTGTCTACGAGGAGGGAGCCGGGGGGCAGAGGCGGCGCATCTGATCGGAGCCACGGTGAATGATCACATCCTCACATTACAGTAGAGTAGAGAGAGTGTGGAAGAGAAACGAGAAATACAGTAGAGCGGAGAGGTACACGAGATATGTCAGAATTCATTTTCTCAGGATTAATATTTGTGGAAGGCTGTGGAAGTAACAGCATGGGTGTGGGACAGATGATTGACAGCACAGCTGGGAACAGCAGGGTGTGTTCAATCAGGTCCAGCTGAACTTTGACACTTCGGTTCATGAGCTCTAGAGAGCACGTCTTGGAGTCTCGGTTAGTTCTGTTCTTTGTTCAGTAGTGAGTTATAGCAACACCTGCTCTGGAAATCACAGTACACTACCAATAATAACTCGTTTCGATAATAAATGGATTCTGCTGCACTTTGAATTAACTTGTAAAAGATTTACCGTATCCGAATTCAATGTTGTTTGTTGAATTCATTTTGTTAGATTTAACATTTTCTGTAAAAGTACTGATGGATGTTCTGAAAACCGAGGTAGTAGCGTCACTGACCTCATGTGTTGATGTTTACAGGTGGGCCGTGTGGTGTCGGGGTGGGTGTCACGTGCGTGCTCATTCAGGAATAACTCTAGTTCCGCTGCGGCACAGCTCCCACTCTCTATGGACGAGCACGCACATGGACCCGAGCCCACGCCCGCTCAGCCGGAGTGTCCGGTGTCCGCATACAATGAGTGGGACCCACTGGAAGAGGTGATCGTAGGCCGGGCAGAGAATGCCTGTGTGCCACCCTTCACCGTTGAGGTCAAGGTATGGGATGCACAAATCTCACAGCCATCAAAAGAAGATTCACGTAACAAACATGTGCCTTAACAAGCTAACATCATTTAGCTCCAGCTTATCAAGTTATATGGCTTTGGGATTCTGGTTCTGAATCTTCTTTCATTCAGATTCTGATTGATCTCTTGTTCCGACTCAATCCCGATTCTTTCACTTGTATTATTTTCACTTGTACATTTCTTTAATCCTGAGGACTCTCATATTTGTTTACATCCAAATACAGAATGCCCCTCTCTGTCTCTCCAGGCCAACACCTATGAAAAGCACTGGCCGTTCTACCAGCGCTTTGGTGGTCAGTCATTTCCCAAAGAGCACCTTCAGAAAGCGGTGGATGAGATAGAGGAGATGTGTACAATCCTAGCACTCGAGGGAGTCACTGTGAAGCGACCCGAGCCACTGAACTGGAGTGAGGAGTACAAAACCCCTGACTTCAGCTCAACAGGTGAACACATGCTCAGATCTAATCCCCAGTTTGTCCCAGAAACATCCCAGAAAACATTGAGCAGAAGACAAGCTAACATGTGTCACGGGGAGTCATGAGTCTGGCACCCCCAATCTATTTATGCTCAGCTGTTTCTGGTCACCTCGGTCTGTTTATGGTCACCTCAAGTTTATTACAGGCCACAGTTTCTGAACATGCCCAGTCTGTTTCAGGTCCCCTCTTGTTTATTCCTGGTCAGTTTACCTCTTGTTTGTTCTTAGTCAGACTATTTCAGGTGACCTTGTGGCTCTTCATCACCAGTTTTGGGGGGTTCCTAATCTATTTGGTTTAGTCTGTTTTAGTCATCCAAAGTACGTTCCTGGTCACGCCTTATCTCTTGTTCACCACCCCCAGTTTGTTTCTGGCCACCGATTATCTGTTCCTAGTCCTGTCCATCCTCAGCTGATTTATGGTGGCACCAGTTTTGAAGAGTTCCTCAACTATGGCAGCTAACCCAAAGTTTATCGATCTGTTTTTTTAGCCATTTTCAGCCCGTTTTTGACGTCCACGGTCCGTTCCTGGGAATCCCAAGTTTGTTCCTGACCATTGCATCCATGTTTCTTAGGGTCATTTTCTGATGTGGAGGATTTGTGTCTGTTCAGGTATGTATGCTGCGATGCCTCGCGACATTCTGCTTGTGGTGGGCAACGAGATCATAGAGGCTCCGATGGCATGGAGGGCCCGGTTCTTTGAGTACAGAGCATATCGTCCTCTTATCAAAGATTACTTTAGGCGTGGAGCCAAGTGGACCACCGCCCCAAAGCCTACTATGAGCGATGAACTGTACGACCAGGTGCGTGTCTGTTTGTGTGTGTACCTCCACCATGTTACGCCCCCACCATGAATCTTTGTGTACGTACAGGACTACCCAATTCGTACAGTGGAGGACAGGCACAAGTTGGCTGCTCAGGGCAAGTTTGTGACCACAGAATTTGAGCCCTGCTTCGATGCTGCAGACTTCATCCGTGCCGGCACAGACATCTTTGTCCAGCGTAGCCAGGTGAGTGAAAGAACAGAGAGCTCACCTGAAAATGAGCATTCTGTCATTCATTCTCTTCCCTGCGTGGTTCATCCACCTGAGTCTTTGGTTCAACTTCAGAACACAACTGAAGATATTTGCTGATCACTGCTTGCTGTCTGGTTATTGCTCAGGTGATAAACCAATTGATGGATGAAAAAAATGCATGAATGAAAGAACAAAATAAGGAATGGTGTTTCAATATTTATGCTCATAATAACTGATGGATCGTGTGGCTTTTGTTTAGGTAACAAACTTCATGGGCATCGAGTGGATGAGGCGTCACCTTGCCCCCACCTACCGGATACACACAATCTCTTTCAGAGACCCTAACCCCATGCACATTGATGCTACCTTCAACATCATAGGCCCTGGCCTAGTGCTCTCCAATCCTGACCGCCCCTGCAACCAGGTGAGAGAGTCAATACGGGTGAAGCTCTTAGGGTATGACAGGAATTCTCCATCCGGGACTGTTTCTGCAACCCACTGAGAGAGATGGTGCAGGTAAAGCTACCAAAGGGATTCTCTAACAATGCCATCAGGTGCAGGTGAGGCTCTAGCTGTCAAGAGGGACAAAGAGGCTTTAAAGCATAGGGCTCATATAACTTGACCGGGATAGACAGTGGGTGATTGAGGCCAGTGGAGTTTACATTTTTAACTGTGTTTCAACAGATGGCACAGGATCTTGAAATCTACTTTTAAAAATGCTTCCTAATTTCAACATATATTTCAGATTTGTTTCACTTGTGTTTCAATGTGTTCCATTCAAGTGTCACTTTTATTCTCTGGGTTTTCCTGCACGTTTAGATTGAGATGTTCCGAAAAGCTGGTTGGACTGTGGTGACTCCTCCGACACCTCTGATCCCAGATTGTGAGAGTCTCTTCTTCTCCTCTCTTTTGGACTGATACTGCACACACTGAGAGTGCTCTTGATATTTAATAGAGTGTGTCTATGTGTCGTCAGCTCACCCACTGTGGATGTCCTCCAAGTGGCTCTCCATGAATGTTCTGATGCTGGATGAGAAGCGAGTGATGGTGGATGCCAACGAGACATCAATCCATAAGATGTTTGAGAATCTCGGTGAAAAATCTCCCCTGAGCTGATTTTAAAATGTTTGAATGCATGTTTAGAGTATTTGCTGGTGTTGTGGGATGCCAAATTTGAGTGATTCTGTTTCGTAAAATAGAGATTAGCCCAATTCATTCACCGTTTTTCTCCCTCTCTCTTTTGATGGTAGGTATCAAGCCGATCAAGGTGAACATCCGTCACGCTAACTCTCTGGGAGGAGGCTTCCACTGCTGGACCACTGATGTGAGGCGCCGCGGCACACTGCAGTCATACTTCCATTAGAGTCCAGCACTGAGCTCTCATAACCATAACCACAGACCCCACAGTGATCTTGCCTGAATGAACGGTTCGTTTCAGACTACACAGCTTCTACACCTCACGACAGTTTCTACCTCTAAACAAGTCTCACCCCTGAGCTGGCGGCTGGGAATCAATGCTTCACCAGTGCCGATATACTCAGGGATTTGATCCGCGTGTTCTGAGCTGACGAGGACAGTGTAAATAAGTTTAGCATGTGCATGTGTTGGGCTTCACTGCTCAGGTGGTACAGGAAGCGGGACAAATGGAGGGAGGGAGAGGGGGAGGAAGGGAGGGATGGGTTTGTATGCATTGTTTTACTCTTTGATTGAATAGTTTGCTGAGTGTTTTTCTTTAATGTTGATGATGTGTCAGGTCAAACTGAATACAATAAAGATGCTCTTGGAGACCAATGTGAGCAGGGATGTTCATTTGTGCTGACAATTAAACAGACATATTTGGTTTTAAACCACACTGATGCATCAGTTTGGTGTAAATCCTACTTTAGCTTCCACTAGAGATTAATTTGATTATGAAAATGAAAGATATGAGTAGGGAAGGGAGGGGAACCTTTCATGAATCTCTTTTTTACAAAAGCGGTCAATAATATTCAAATCCATTCACTCTATCACCACACTAAACAGTGTTTCAGTTTCACTGTCCAAATACATCAAATCTGATAAATATGAAGTGTGCAGACGTCTGCACTCTTGATCACATGATGCAATGCAGTTCTCAGTGATAGGATTGAGATGCAACTGAAGCCATTTGAAAGACCATATAGTCAAACTCAATTTAATTCCTTAACCCAAAAAAATTCATTTAATTTCATAAAAAAATATATTTTTTACAAATTTGTGATCCAATAATCTTCATTTAAGTCCGGGTCTAGATAAAATCTAAAATAAATAAATTCAGATCCTTCCTCTTTATTAAGAATAATTGAAAAATGTGCAAGTGGAAAAAGTAAGTGAACCCTTTAGTTAATAAGCTTAAAAAAGATAAATGAAGTCAAGTTTGTACACCCGGAGTCTCGTAAATCAAGATCATAAGTTTGGAGGCGTGCACTACAGCGAGGGGTACACTCCCCAGACTTTCTTATCCAGACAACTAATGATGTATAAAGGAAAATCATGAAAATTTACAGGAGTGCTTTTGCATGCCACTTTATGTTTAGAATCATATCGTATGCAGAGTACAGTTTGAAAACGAAATGTTTCTGTAGAATTTTATATGTGCACTGTATTCAACATTTTGAAGCGGTTAAAAGCACCGTCCTGCAGAAGCTCAATCGAGCTCATTACAGTTTAAAGCCATCGTCATGAAAACAGATCGGTTACGGATCCAAGAAGATTTCAATATGTATCTGACACATTTCGGCTATAAATAAACCGTGTGTAACATTGTTTGTATTGGATGAGAAAAATCCCCGTTTCGAGCAGCTCTTCCGGAGACACAGGGCGGATCATACGCGGGGTTCTTCCTGCTCCGCAATTTAAACTTCCCACAACACTCGGGCTCCGCCCCCAGACACCCAGACAGCCGGTCATTGGCTCGATGTAGCTGTTTTGCATTGACGTCATTCGAGGCTGTAGGTCAATCCGTGCGCGTGCGTTTATTGGATCTGCTGCTGTCACTTTTGCGACGCTGATTTTCTTGACGCGCGTTGTTTTCCTTCAGGAAACCCGCGACGCCCCAACGCCTGCTCTTCCGTCGCCTCCGCGAGTGTCTTTGCCTCCCGCTTGTGTCAGAGAGAGTCCCGCTCGTAGGCCCGCCCGTACGTGACAGTCGCGCTTGAATTCAGCCCTCGCGGGCCTGGTTTCCGCCTGCGGATGGAGAGACCGGCTCGTTCCATGATTGAGGCGCAGGGAACGGAGCGCGAGGCCGGGCGGGCATCTTTCTGAAGGGGAAAAAGGCAGCGACGCGCCGCGGGGATGAGTGACGCGTCGGAGCTGCATGAGAGGAGTTTCCGTCTGATCGATAGAGTCGATTGATTGACTGAAGTAGATGATTTGAAGCACCGTCTTCCCGAGCCCGGTGGAGCGGAGAGGGCCGTCGCGTGAATGATGGGCTGCGCCTCCAGCATCCACATCTCGGAACGCGTGGTTTATCACAGCGGGAAAGACAGCGAGGAGCCGCCGCAGACATGCGCCCCTCAGTCCGCCAAGAGCACCGACCGCCAGGTGAGAGAGAGAGGGGGAAAGAGTGGGATAGAAGGCGAGCGAGATTTCGAGTGTGTTAGACGGGACGGGACGGGACGGGGGGGGGGGGGGGGGG